>SKCR01048060.1:0-40038 GCA_019454045.1 Zanthoxylum bungeanum
TCAAGCGTCAAATCATTAGTCACTTTGAGTGATGTGACAACTTGTCACTTGATTGATTGATTGATGTGAATAGTGATGTGGTAGTTGAAAAGCTTTAAATGCTTTTTGCTTTTTGGCTTTTGACTTTTGGTTTTTGGAAAATTGAAAAGTAGTAAATGGTTTATTTTATTTTTGGAAAATATATAAACCAAATACAATTTTTTATTTTTTCATTCATTCTCTCTCCTCTCATACGGTTTCTAGGAAACCCTTCTTCCCTCTCTTTTCTCTCTCGGCTTTGAGCCGTTTTTCATCTTCTTCCTCTTCCAATTTCTGGTTTGACTGAAAATAAAGAAGAAGAAGGAGTGCTAGCACACACATGGGTTATACATAGGTGATAAGGAAACTAATACATGAGCTTGGAATCATTTTTGGAGCTTGGAGCTTCCATGGTGTTCATCAATGGCCGATCATGGAGGAGACAAAACCCAGTGAAACCGAGCAGCCCACTGCTTGAGGAAGCCACTGCCGAGCTTGGAGGGAGGCAGAAAACGCATCTTGTTCTTCGCATCTCAAACCGTTCAATGTGAGTATGTATTCCGCCTTACTCCTTTGATGTATTCATGCAAATTTCTTGCTTGATTTCATGATCTTGGGACCTAATTAGAAACCAACAATGGTATCTTTGAGCTTTGATCAAGCATGAAAAAGTTAGGGTTTGAAATTAGGTAAAATCAATTGAAGCATGATTTGGTTGAATTGATTGATTAAGTATGCTTGTATGTTGATTAATTGAAGTTGTGTATGTTCAATTTCATGAAATTAGATTGGATCCATTTTTCCCCAAATTTTTTGGCATGGCCGAAAATATGAACCCTAAATTTCTTGGTGATTTTTGTTTGTTTGATCATTGGATGACTTAAAACAAGTGGGTAATGTTGATTTGAGGTTTAATTGGATTGAATTGGACAATTTTTCCCCAAATTGTGGCTTGGCCGAAAATTCAATGATTTTGAAATTCATGGTGTTTTTTTATTTTAATTCATTGGATGAGTTGAATTGATTTGGGAAATGATGATTGTGGATTCAATTGGATTGAAACCGAATCGGAATGCAAAAACCCCTAATTGCCGAGACTTTAAGCATGTAAATTGGGTTTGATTTTGATGAAATTGTGTTGGACACTATTTGTTATTAAAGTGCATGATTAATTAGGCTAATTGATGTTTTAGAAATATTAATTGGGTGGTTAATTGTGTATTACACTTAGGTTAATTAATTATGGAATTTGGAATTTTATAAGTTAATTAATTTGGGCTTATTTTGGAAATTGGGCCTTAAAGGTTGTAATTGGGCTTTTGGGCTTGGTTGTACCAAGTTAGGTTTAAGCCAATTTGGTTGGATCCAATTGGGCCCAAAACCGCATCCAAAAAGTCCAATTATGACTTAATGGACCTTAATTATTTAATTGGGCCTAATGGGCCAAAATTAATTTAAAGGCTTATGGGGTAACTCCCGGATTGGACCTTGGTTATCGGTTTGACCCGAGTTGACCAAAAGTCTACGCCTTAAAGAAATTAATTAAAAGCCCATTGGACTTTAATTAAATAAACATTAGATGTTAATCGAGCTTAGAGACCCGTTGCGATTAAATTTGGAATTTAAGTCGTAAAGGTTCGTTAATAAAGTGTAATATTTAATTTGGAATTAAATAGTGAATTAGTATTAAATACAAATTGAATTGGATTTAATTTTGTAGTTTAATTTAATTCGAGAATTCGTACTTTGAGTACTTATTCGCAAAACGAGTTTGACTCGCGCAAAAATCAAATCGTTGTTTGAACATTGGATGATCACTAATTATCAGATTAATTAATTGGATTAGATTGATTGATAACATGCTTGTATGAATACATGGTTGCGATGCATGAATAATGTATATCGGATGGATATTAGTTGGGTGGGGCAATTTTAGAAATTGTGTAATAAATTTGGTTTATTAATTGGACCTGCGTGTCCAGCCTTATCACCTCTATTCTCATTGTATTTCTCTTCTCACATATTCCCCTCAATGTAAATGAGGTTTCTTTAGAAGTGTAGTGTAACGGGTAGAAGTAAATACAAGTGCTAGCTCGGGAGAGAGAAATGAGAGATTTGATCTAGGATCAATGTAAAATATCCATCCGCATATCATTATTATTTTATTCATATGCGCTTTATTATGTGTTTAGAATGCATGTTTAAGGGTGTATGATGATGAGACCTTAACAAAGATAATAAATTGGTTGCCAATTTGCACGCGAAAATCCCTCGCTCAATATTAAGCGTATTTCCTTCCATTGAGTGATTCTCACTCAAGATCCGAGACGGCATTGGTTGTTGGCCAAAGTCAAGGCCTTTGTCTGTCGAAGATGTGTTTGAATCACGAAGGTTTTGTTCCATATCAGTGTCTTGTCCAAGTTGTGGTTTGTTGGCCAAAGTCAAGACCATTTCTTGTCCATCGACATTGATTACGAAGCTTTCCATGGTCAATGGGTCGCGCTTGACTGGGATCACTAAGTTTGTTGTGCCAAAGCCAATGCTTAGTTGATTCAGAGGAAAAAGGTTAGGTAATACATTGGATGTATTGGTATATATAAGATATATGTTTCGGATTTGGATATCCCCCTACCGGATCTACGAATTGGATTGGATCCAATTGATCTTAGAGATCTACCTAGTTAATTATCATATAATTTGTTGGCCAAAGTCAAGATTGTGTGATATTTAACGGGATCCTAGCCCACTAGGAAACGCGGTTTCCCGAGTACTCAACAGAGGGTTAGAGGCTCGCCGAAAAATAGTGGGAGGCAAGAATTGAATTTGCAATACTAGTTCAATTACTCGCCATACGCGCTCATTCAAATTATTTCGTCGTTAGATTAAATGTTAGTTGGACTAATATTTAAATTGTATTTTAATTAACAGTTGGACTGTATTATAGTTGATTATATATAATTGGATTATATTAATCAATATATTTGAATTAATTAATTTCGATTTACAGTTGATTTTATAATTGGATTATAGTAATCAATGTAATTGAGGTTAATTAATTTAATGATATTTGATTATATAGTTGGACTATTATAATCATTATAATAAATAGTACCATAAATCGTTGATTAAATAGTTGGACTATTAGAATCAAGAAATAAATGAAAGATTAGTGTTTAAAACATAATCCTGGGTGAAAATGTATTTAAACGACTTTAATTTTCTAATTGGAATAATTTCAAGATAGTCTTGAAAATAATAAGTTACTTTATTTGATAAAAAACATATTAAGCCTAAGCCTGGAGTTAAGCAAATAAGTGGAACATGATATTTAGAATATTCATGTAATGATAACTTTAGTGCTTAATCCACTATACTTGTCATATAGACTCATTAATTTCTTTATCAAAACTAAGGATTAGATTCTTAAAGTATGATATTGAAATTGAAGGATATTCAAAGATTAAATCATATAAGTACTTTTAAAATTGCAATAAATAATTCTTGGAGAATTAATGACTATTCTCAAGGAGACAAAGTCAAAGTTTGCAATTAGGCAAGTAGTGCAAGGCACACCTTACTTCGATATTCTAGAAACCCGAGGCTTGGCCAAAGGCTACCGGAATATGGAAAAAGGCAAAGGCAAAATCATTATAATCTTCTAGGAAGATAAAAGGACATATCCTAAGAAGGAATTAAAGACGAGCAAGACTCTGACTTCAAAAATGATTGTCATAATTATGTTCACAGCTAGTATTAAAATTAGATTTTAGATACTTAATGTGGTACATAAAATATATATATTGATGTTCAGAATCTGTTTTGAACATGATACTGACTTCGATTGAGATTTATCTGCGAATTGGAAACGGGACGAAAGTCGCTGTATTAACCGTAGATAGCCAAATTTAGGAACTACCTTTGGGTATTTACCTAAATTTGGAAACTGTTATAATGTAACTAGTTTGACTAGAAACATTATCTCTATATCGCGTATAACCCGCTGCGGGTGAACCTTTATATTCTAGAACACTAAAGTGTTTTATTATATAAAGATGATATTGAGATAAACACATTATATGTGAATAACAGAATTTATATTTTGAATATAAATAATATCTCAAATATATAACATGACAAATAAATAGCTCAAACTGATTTGATCAGTTAAGAAACTTAAATGTGGCATAGTTGTCAAGGACACTATCAAACAAGACTCGTATATCCGCACTTTTGAAGAGCGGGTACCAGGACTAATTTGATTTCAATCAAATAAAGTCTACGAATCTAGTTTATTGGGCAAAGTGCCTAAAACACTATTTACTTGGTAAAAGTGTAAATGCCACCGATCTGTTAGCCCTACTTCATAGTGAAGCAAGTGGGCCCATGTCTAGCTAGGCTAGATATGGATATGAATATTTCGTGACCTTTACGGATGTGGCATCGCGTATGGTTATGTGTTTCTTTTGAAACACAAAACGGAAACTTTTAAGTTTCGACACGAAATAGACAAACAGATCGGCTATAGTATTAAACCGTCACGGTAAGACCGTAATGGAAAATACTTAAGCAATAAGTTTCTCGTATACTTGAAAGAGTATAGTATTCTTTCAAAGAGGACTCCTCCCGGAACACGTCAGTTTGACGGTGTGTCCGAACAGGATTAACCGAATTTTGTTAGACACGATAAGGTTAATCACGAGTCGCTCTGAGCTACCATTTCCTTCAACGGATAAGCTTTAACCAGTGCAGAACTTATTTTGAATAAGGTTCCATAAAATTCTGTTTGACAGATAACATATTAGATATGAACGGGAAAAGAAACCGGATTTCACATTCCTGTTAGATTTGGGATGCTAGGCATACGTTTGGATGATACCAAACAAGAACCCAAATTGGATAAGTGCCAAATGTAGGTTATCCTAGAGATACCATAAGTATTGTACTTATACATCTCACTAGAGAACAATTAGATTGTTGCTCACCATGCGGTTTTCCTAAGAGGAATACCGATATGCAGTGGTAAGTGGTAGGATAGTAAAACTCGATGAAAATCGGAGTAATAATGTTCAAGGCACCGAATCCTTAATGGAACACATATAGTTCATCAAGGATGCAACTATTACTATTAATCTTCGAATACACAATAACCGCGTAGGTCGGAGAGAGTCAGAAAACAACCTGGGGTATGGGTTTCTGATCTCACCTCATAAAGATGTCCATCTTATTGAGGAATACCAACTGACTACGTATGTGGAAGTGATACAAGGTATCGACTCCCTATTATGGCAAAGTGGCATATAATCCGAAATGGATTCCATTTATATCAACCAGTTTGGATACTAGTTGATGTACCAAAAGGCATTGTGCCTATTGATACTTATAAGTCTTCAAGGAAGACGTACATGGATGGCAACATACCAACGTACTAAGCTAGGCTTGTAGCGGAAAGGTATCGTTATCAACATTGTGTTGATTACGATTCAACCTTTTACCTGTTGCCACAGTAAATCCATTTGGATAATGCTTGTTATTCGATCCATGATTGGATTGAAGCAAACATTAGGTTCTTGGAATTATCATTTTGATGTAATCATAATGATTTATGATTTAATTCAAAACGAAAATGATCCTTGTGTATATAAGAGGGTTAGTGGGAGCGCACTGACAGTGGTTGTCCTATAAAATAATGATAATACGTCATTTCTTAGAAATGATAATCCCATAAAATAAATATCTCCGAGAAACCGTACATTGAAAAATGTACGAGACCTGGTGTCTCATACGCTTTGAGCATATGGATTCACAAACAGGCCAATCCGAGTGAAAGTCACTGGATTGATGTTAAGAACATCCGTTAGTATCTTAGAGAACTAAGGATGTTGTCTTAGTCTATGGAGAAGGAGAACTTGAAGTGACTGGGATCACTGTAGCAGGTTTCCTATAACCGATAAAGACGACTAAAGTCGCAAAGGTACTATACAGTTTGAATAACGGTACAAGTGAGCTGGAAATCTTCCTAGCAAGATACTGTTACCGAATAAACAACAAATGCGGGTTAATTGCAGCAGCTGAGGCAGCAATAGAAGCCATCTGGGTCAATAACAAATCTAATTAGATTACATAGAGTTCTGTTAGCAGCTGAGATAAGCGTCAGCACAGGCTAAAGAATTAATGGTCTCATCAACGATCCAGATAAATACTTCTATATTCATCTGATCCGTTCGGATCATACATCGTGGAGATGTGATGATCGAATAAATCGCATCAAGATGATATTCATACAAATCCGTTGACGAAAGCATTTCTCAGCAATTTGAGCCAACCGTACATAGTTCGGGTGTCAGAGACTCGAGTGACTGGCTATAGGCCAAGTGGGAGATTGTTGGACAATTATGACCCATAGCGTCACTATTTGTACAGATCATGGTGTTGTTGTACAAATTAACTATGTGACAAAGGAGATTGCACTCTGATCATTTGTGATTAGATCACCTAGATGTATAAATGATGAGAGGTCTCTATGATTTGTTCCTGGACGGAGAATGATATGAGACAGTATCAGTCCACATATGATAAATCATTAAATATCCCTACTCATAGTATTATCGAGATTGGACATCGATAAATACACAAAAGACTAGTATTACATATGTGCGCGTTTGTGAGGGCACAACGGCATAATTCTCATATATTTGGGTATAAGATACTTATGCAAGTGTAATAGGAGGTTGTGTTTTACCGATGGTACGGGAAACAGCTTCGCTCTGGATAGACCCCCCGCAGAATCCCATTGGTAGTATGACTATATGTCTATGGGAGTCTGCAATCAAGGTAGGTATATTTGGTCTTAACCTGAGACTTGCACCGCTAATGCTTAC
Organism: Zanthoxylum bungeanum; assembly: GCA_019454045.1. NCBI lineage: Eukaryota > Viridiplantae > Streptophyta > Magnoliopsida > Sapindales > Rutaceae > Zanthoxylum > Zanthoxylum bungeanum. Next base: position 6,897 of record SKCR01048060.1, read on the forward strand.
GACAATCAATATACTTTAGTTGAGGTCGTCCAGGGCTTTAACAGGTTCTATGTACGCCGATACTGGGTATATTGGGAATCGTAGTGTGTTGGGTGTGATGTTAAGACGGAAGTGTCACTCCATTCATATGGAGATGATGGTCACGTAGGATACGGAACTCGTTCTCTTAAATGCTCGAGCTATCGGGATATTATGACAAGGTCATGTATATCCGATTATAGAGACTAGTTTCCAGACATTCGATATGTGCTTCGTACGGGGCAGACATAATTCCAGCCCCAGGCCTAGCACGTGAACATCCGATACTGGACAGAAATACGCAATACTTCGGTATACTACGCTTGATATAGATCACATATTCTTATAAGGATATTTCTGGAGAATTGGGTAGGCATGGGGCTTTGCTAGAAGCCAACCTTGTCTTGTAAATCGGTACAAACGTAGTACGAGGTACTTACGTGTTCGGATAGTCCGACGACCGTATTTACTGCCAACATATCCGGGGATCTCATGGGTCGCTTCCCGAAGATTCACCGATGATGTATGACTCGCACTTTATTAATCTGGGATTAATTAGAAGAAAGAGAAAATTAATCTGGGATTAATTACGGAGATATTTTATCTGGGATAAAATATTAATTAAAAGAGAGAGAACGATTAATTTGGAATTAATCGATAAAATAATATATTTGATATATTATTAGAAATTGGATTTCGACGCGGAATTAAAATTAGATTTTAATTCGGGCGAACGAATTAATTTAGAATTAATTCGTTAGCGACGTGAATAGTGATTTCGCTAGGCGTAATCGTTTAATTACGTCGCGACGGAAAATTCATTAATTTGGAATTAGCGAACCCGAGCCCGAGATTATTTGCGAGCGCATTCGCATTTCGAATTCGAGTGCGGCACGCAAGTCAAATCAAGCGTCAAATCGCTAGTCGCATCAAGCGTCAAATCTTTAGTCACTTTGAGTGATGTGACAACTTGTCACTTGATTGATTGATTGATGTGAATAGTGATGTGGTAGTTGAAAAGCTTTAAATGCTTTTTGCTTTTTGGCTTTTGACTTTTGGTTTTTGGAAAATTGAAAAGTAGTAAATGGTTATTTTATTTTTGGAAAATATATAAACCAAATACAACTTTTTATTTTTTCATTCATTCTCTCTCCTCTCATACGGTTTCTAGGAAACCCTTCTTCCCTCTCTTTTCTCTCTCGGCTTTGAGCCGTTTTTCATCTTCTTCCTCTTCCAATTTCTGGTTTGACCGAAAATAAAGAAGAAGAATGAGTGCTAGCACACACATTGGTTATACATAGGTGATAAGGAAACTAATACATGAGCTTGGAATCATTTTTGGAGCTTGGAGCTTGGAGCTTCCATGGTGTTCATCAATGGCCGATCATGGAGGAGACAAAGCCCAGTGAAACCGAGCAGCCCACTGCTTGAGGAAGCCACTGCCGAGCTTGGAGGGAGGCAGAAAATGCATCTTGTTCTTCGCATCTCAAACCGTTCAATGTGAGTATGTATTCCGCCTTACTCCTTTGATGTATTCATGCGAATTTCTTGCTTGATTTCATGATCTTGGGACCTAATTAGAAACCAACATCCTCTTGTTCAGGCTTATTCTATTCTCTTTACTATTATAATTTCTCGCACTTCCTTACTTATTTGTTTCTGTATTTTTATCTTTTGTTGACTCTGGTTGCTTGAAAATAAATATATTTTTCCTTACTTTCTTTTATAGCTTTCTATTTATATTCCTACTATTCTGGGTGGGTATCATTAGAACTTTACTATTTCTTTCTTTCTCTTTACTTTTCTGTCTTTGACTGTTTTAACCTCTATGCATCTTTTCTTCCTTTCTTATAGCTTTCTCTTCCCACTCCCTTAAGTAACTATTCTTAGTACTTTTATTTTCTAGTTGCATAGCTTAACTTGATCTTTTACTAATAATTCCGAATAATCACGGAGTGATTAGTAACTAGAGTAAGATTTAGGGTCACTTATTGGAAGAAATTCAAGTAGCCTTGAGAATACTTACTAACCTGTTTATGGGACTTGATGACGTACTTGAGGATAAGATACAAGAGAGGTAGTGTCTCCTATACGGGTATCCCAGACATAATGCGTATACCAGACCCCAACACTCTACCCATTGCAGTCACTAACTCCCTAGACCATGCTCTGATACCATCTTTATAACATCCTCAATCCGGGAGATGCTACAGGCAGGGAATAGGCCGTACTATTCCTCTAAGCCACTAACTTACTAATTACAAACAATACTGATACTTTTCTCAAAATCATTTCATATATGAGACTAATACCCAAATCCAAAATATAGCTCGTAATGTAATAAACATTCGACTAAACAGAAAATACCATAAGTGTACAACTCTATACATTAATACTCATACTTAACTCTGTTATACATATATATGAAACTGAACTTTACTAATCTGGACTGAACTATATCTCTGACTTGACCTGATAGACCAAACCCACTAGTGACTGCCATCAATATCCATCCCCTCGAGCTCGTCCTCCGGGAATACCTGTAAAACAGAGAAATGGTTTGAAATTTGACTGGTGTTATGTCATTCATCGAAGGGAATTACAGTTCATGCAATGATCTATAATTGAAAAACTCAATTAGAATATAAGTCGGGGAATATACTTCGGAACTAGGTTAAATATATCCATTTGAACACTTGTTATTACTTCAAGGCGTACGATACTTATATTATAATGTAACGTGTGTATGCGAGTTGATACGAGACCCTTAAGGTGGCCTCTAACACACTAGGGTGAAACTAGAATGAAGAATGAACTAAAACTGATTTCTGAAAATTGGCCTCGCGTCGCGATGCTGGCCCCCTCGGCGTCATGACACACCCATAAACAGAGCTGGGCAGAGAGCATTTCTTGGAGCCGCGTTGCGACGCTAGCTAGTTGGTGTCGCGACGCTCATTCGACAAAACAGAAATAGAAGGCAATCTTTCATCACACGTCGCGACGTCAAGAGCTATGCTTCACGACGCTCGTCCGAAAACAGAACCTATCATCATCAGCTCTTCAACTCTATTTTCTAATATTACAATAACACACAACAACTCAACTTAACATATCTTATTTTAAATCCCTAATCCAAGAACAAACCATAATCTAGCATCATTAGCTCACATAATATAATTTCCCCATCACAACCTTACGCCAAAAACTTTATCCCATGACAATACCCTCACAACACCTTCAAAATGCACACTAACCAAGCCCTCATAAGCATGTATTGATGCTTAAATTATGTTCAAACTTCTCAAATCACAAAGCCTCAATTCTTAGGGTTCCTAAGTGTGAACATGCAAGTGAAGAATAAAAGTTTATTATCTTAAATAAGGAGAAGAAAGAAGAAAATGAGGCTTACTTGACCAAGAGTAGCTTTGGAATTCACCATAATTCCTCTAATATTTTCATGAAGTTGAAGAAATTTTGGGGAAGCCTTGGACCTTTCTCAAGTTTCATTTTTATCTTCAAAGGGATGGGAAAATAATGCCTTTTATATAGGCAAAGACCTAATTTCTTTTCATGAGATGGGTGGCCAAGATTTTGCCATTTCACCCATTCTAGTAAATTCCCAAATTTCACTGCAGCAGTCCCAAAAATTACGATTGTTGACCTACTTCTGGTCCGAATTTGAAAAAAGGTTCATTGTGGAAGTTGTAGATCTCGTTCTTAGCCTTCCGATGATATAAAGTTTATAAAAATCTAAATTCGTATGAGAAAGGTATGGTCCAAACATCATGGGCTATCCGGAATGGAACATTATACAGTTTCGTATCGAAATTTTGAGGAATTCACCGATTGTCCCCAAAGTCATTTCATGAATGTATATGTGCTCAAACATAATTTCTATTATGTAACACTAGTCCCACGATGTAACAGTAGTCAGGATTTTCGATCGTTACAGAGTGGGTTGACTCCTAGCTTGACAACCTACAATAGTATAATGTATATGTACAACCGTTCTGAAAATTTTGTAAAAGCAGAGAAACATTTTTAAGAAATTTTGGCAAAAGGTGTGAAACCTGATATAATTTCATACAACACTATTATTTTTTCCTATTGCAAAAATGGTCAGATGAAAGAGGCTTCTTGGATACTTTCGAAAATGAGAGACTTTGGTATTTTTCTAAATGTAATTACCTATAATATTTTTGTTGCAAGCTATGCAGTTGATTCATTGCTTTTGATGTGGTTGATCGCGATTTTCACACGTTATGCAAGCGCTCCTATCGCTCAAGTAACATAAAAGATATCGATCTCACAAGGATTTGTAACCTACGTTACTAATTATTGAAACTAACTACTTACGAGTATCTAATTGAAACTGAAATGTGATTGATGGTTGAAGTTGACTATAACTAAAGCAATTAAATAAAACTAGAAAAATTTCAAAGGTAATTAATGAAGAAAAAATATTCAGGGTTGTGAATCCACCCAATATTATTCTAAAGATGAATTGGTTTTCCTATACTCGTGTAATATATTGGCTCATTAACCTAGAACACTAAGATATCCAGAAGCCTCTTTCGATAGTCATGTGTAAACATTCAGAATAAACTAATCAACTATATTTGCTAATTAATTAATCCCAAATTCATTAAGATCAAGTTCTAATTATGACTACACCCGCCCGACATGTATATTTATATCTTGTAAGGAAATCCCTAAGATAAGATCGTGTGCTATTGAATCTAAGGCTAAACCTAAAATCCATTTGCAAGTTCATCTAAGTTTTCCACATCAATCCTATTGGTGATCAAGCAACATGAAGCATTAAGATCAAGATTCAATAAACAAGCCAAAATATCACACAAGATATAAGAAAACTCAATTATAAACTTACAAATTCAGGGTTTCATCACAACCCCAGATTATAGATCTAGATATTACACATGCTCATAAACTCTAAATAAATATTCAACAATAAATAAAAAATTAAAGAGTTAAAATGAAGAAGAAACTATGTCGAGATCGTCAATCATTCACTCATTGCTATTGAGTTTCTGAGTTGCGATCATTTGATGTGCTTTATTTTTCTCCAAAGTTACATTGGAGGCTCTGAAATTAGGGTATGAGACCCTTATTCTTTTCATTTTGGGATGAGTTGTGGCTTATATAGGAAGTCTTAGGAGTGGTTCCTTCTCTAGGATGATTCTGATTATGCACCGATAAATGTGATTTACACACACTTATTCATGCATCATCAGCTTATTATTTTGTTAGATTCCATGTGATTTAATGTATTTTGGAGTTTTTTTAGTGTTTTATTGATAAGGAGCATTAGAGTAAGGATTTGGAGCAATTGTACGGGTTTTAGGAGCTTATGGGGGCATCAGAAACACGCGAGAAAAGCGGACGCAAGCTGAAAATACTCATCCTGGGAAAAGGAGTGGCGTCGCGATGCTCAACATGCTTCACACAATTGTCCTAAGGATTTGGCGCCGGGACGCCAACTTCTGGCGTCGCGACGCTGCAGTGAATTTTCAGACACTTCAGAATAAGCAGTAGCACATGCGCAACAAGACTCTAAGATTTCCTATAAATATAACATTACGTCCAAAACCCTATGAGGTTCATTAGACACTACAAAAGAGTTAAAAGCACAAAAATTGAGAGATCTTAAGGAAGAGATTGAAGAACAAGGGAATGAGACAAATATGGTGAAGTTCAGAACCAAAAGGAATTTGATTCGGGTTTTACTCTTTATTTTTCTTCTTCAAACTCTTCTAATTATCATTATGTTATTGACTCAAATGTTTTTGTTCTTTAATTTAGCCATGAACTAATTCTATTGTTCTAGAGTATGACATAACCTAATGCTTGAAACTATTTATTGATTGCCAAATAATTTTTATGAAGTTTTCATTCAGTTTATTTATGTTTTCTTGTGCTTTATGCTTCTTATTTGTTGGCCACAAATTGGATGATTGTATATTTGAAATCTATCGCTCGGGAGAGAGGATTTTGAATAGAACCCATAAAATATAATCTTGGAAGTTTATAGAGTTCGGGAAAATATATAATTCCTTGAAAGCCGTTAATAAAGAATCACAAGGCATAATGAATTGTTAATTATTAGATTTTTATAGGGATATCGAAGTCGGTAATTAATAATCTTTTCACTATTGCTCGGGAGAGGAGAGGGAGTGGAATACTCTATGATTCTTGGCTTATAAACTTAGAAATTGAATAGTAGTTAATTTGGCATCACAAATATATAGTGGATAGCTAGGTGAAATCAGACTCTAGAATTCATCTCATAATTGATCTTGCAATAAAAGATCGTTTGGTTTCTTACTTGTTTTTGTTTTTAACTTTCCATTTAATTTAAATTTAGATTGTGTTTCTAGATAAAGTTAGGGTTAGTAATTATAGTTCTTAGTGAAAATTGGTTTCCAATCCCTGTGGGTTCGACACTCATACTTGTCATCTACTAAAATTTGACATCGTACACTTGCGGTACAATATAAAATATCGCAACAAGTTTTTGGCACCGTTACCGGGGATTGTGAATTTAATTCACATTAATACTATTATAAACTAAACTTAATTTTAATTTAGATTTGAACTTATTTTATTTGTTTAATTTTTAGGTTATTTGAATCTTATCGTGTTATTTCTTTCTTTATTTTGGTACTTGGTAGTGAATGAGACGATCTAGAAGTCTCGAGTCACTCTTGTTTATTCCTGAAATCGAGCGAACAACAAGAAGACTAAGGAAAGAGAAGAGAGTTGAAAGAATAACAATGGCAGCTGAAAACAGAGAAGACAACCAGCGTCATGTACCAATCTGAGACCACTTTAAACCCGTCATTGATGATAATTATTCTGGGATTGCGTACCAACCAATTAACGCTAACAATTTTGAACTGAAACCCATCCTTATCAACATGGTACAAAAAAACCAATATGGGGAATCAACTGTAGAGGATCTTAACATTCACTTAAGAATGTTCTTAGAGATGGCTGACTCAATTAAAATGAATGAGGTAACCAAAGAGACAATTAGGTTACGCTTGTTCCCATTTTCATTGAGGGACAAAACGATGGGTTGGATGCAATCCATACTTATGGGGAGCATTCTCACATGGGAAGACATGGTCACACTATTTCTGGAGAAATTCTTCCCCTCTGCTAAATCAGCCCAGCTGAGAACATAGATTATCATATTTAAGCAGCTAGAGACTGAGAATCTGTACGAAGCATGGGAGCGCTTTAAGGATCTACTTTGAAGATGCCATAATATAACTATGCAGACTGGGTACATATTCAGTTGTTCTATAATGGGCTGAATGGTCCAAATAGGACTATGGTTGATGCAGCCATTAGGGGAACTCTATTCAAGAAGTCAGCTAAGGATGCCTACACTCTATTAGATGATATGGCCATTAACAACTTCCAAAGGCCAAGTGAATGCACTATGGTGACCTAGGTAGCAGGCATACAAGAAGTGGACCCTCTCGTTACACTAACAGCTTAAGTTTCAACCATATCGACTCATATAGTAGCTATAACCAATCAACGAGTACAACCATCTATTAAATCTATGGTGGCTGCAAATATGTTGTTATTAGAATGAGACCCGAGTTTTGAGCAAGTCCACTATGTGAATAATAAGAACTTCAACAATTATATAGGTAACCCTGCATCAAACTACTATCATCCTCGACTTCGTCATTCTGTGAACTTCTCTTATGCCAACACAAAGAATGCTTTGCTACCCCCAACTGGTTTCAACAATCGAATATCATAACAAAAACCATCATTAGAAGACCTCTTAAGCTCATTTGTCGCCAAATCCACAAAGAGGTTTGAAAAGAATAAGTCACGACTCAACAATATTGAAACTCACATGGGAAATATGGGGTGACGATGAAATCATTAGAGGTCCAAATTGGCCAGTTTGCCTCCTCTATTACAAACCCACAGAAAGGGTTTTTTCAAGCAACACCGAGATAAACCCTAAGGAACAATGTCAAGCTATCACTCTTAGGAATGGAAGATATGTCGGTAATGCCTATGATGATCAAGGAAGCCAAGACAAGGAAGTAGAGCCATAAAGGGACACAATGACGATAAGAGACAATAGTGAAACCACTCCAGTATATGTGAAACCCCAAATTTCTAAGACACCTCTTCCGTCTCCTCAGCGCTTCCAAAAGAAGAAGTTAGATGCTCAATTCGCTAAATTTCTGGACATTTTTAAAAAGCTTCATATCAACATTCCCTTCACAAATGCTTTGGAACAAATGCCCAATTATGTAAAGTTTATAAAGAAGATCATGCCCAAATCGTTGTATGAACATTGGATGGTCATTAATTAAAGATTAATTAATTGGATTAGATTGATTGAACAACATGCTTTGTGTGAATACTTGGATGTATTTATATGAATAATGTATATCTGATGGATATTAGTTGGGTGGGGATAATTTTGGAAATTGTTGTAAATTTGGAATTTATTTATTAAATTGGACCTGCGTGTCCAGCCTTTCACCTCATTATCTCTTTGTATTTCTCTTCTCACCAATTCCCCTAAATGCAAATGAAGTTTCTTTTAGTGTTATGTAATTGGGTAGAAGAATGTAAAGTGCTAGCTAGAGAGAAGAAAGAGAGAGATTTGTTCTAGGAACAAATTGTATTATATATCCATCTGCATATCATTATTATTTATCGCGCCTTATTATGCTTTTAGAATTCATGTTTAAAGGTGTATGATGAGACCTAATCAAAGATAATAAATTGGTTTCCAATTGACACGAAAAAAACCCTCATTAATTATTAAGCGTTTTCCTTCCATTGAGTGGTTCTTTCTCAAGATCCAAGATTGGCATTGGTTTGTTAGCCAAAGTCAAGATCATTGTCCATCGCGGATGTGTTTGAACCACAAAATTTTTGTTACATATCTCATGTCTTGGGCAGTTGTGACTTGTTGGCCAAAGTCAAGGTCACTTCTGTACATCGACATAGATTACGAAGCTTTCCCACTGTCAATGGGTCACACTTAACTGGAATCATTAAGCTTGTTGAGCCAAAGCCAAGGCTTAGTTGATTTAGAGGAAAAAGGTTAGGAAATATATATTGGATATATATCTTGGACTTGGAGGTCCACCTACCGGATCTAGGAATTGGATGAGATCCAATTGATCTTAGAGATCTACCTAGTTAAGTTTCATACAACTTGTTGGCCAAAGTCAAGGCTGTGTGTTATTTAACGGGATCCTAGCCCACTAGGAAACTGGGTTTCCCGAGTACTCAACAGAGGGTTAGAGGCTCACCGAAAAATAGTGGGAGGCCAGTATTAAATTTGTAATTTCGTTTAATATTTGCTTACACGCGCTCTTTTATTTTATTTATCGTCGTTATAAATATATTAGTTGGACTAATATTTTTTTATTGCTTTCTTTGAACAGTTAGACTGTACAAGACATCACTCCATTTGTAGTTCGTTATATAGTTGGACTATAGTAACAATTGCATTTTGAGTGTACCCGATATCGTTGATTTGATAGTTGGACTATTGCAATCGAGATGGCTGGAAAGATTAGCCTTAGGGACATCATCCTGGGGGATAATGTCTTTAACGGCTCCAATTTTCTAGATTGGGAGATGAATCTTATGATAGTCCTGGAGCCGAGAAGTTACTCTATGTCATAGAGAAACCTCTAGGGCCTGAGCCCGGAGTTGAGCAAATAGTAGAGCATGAGCTTTGGAAGACTCATCGTGATGATAATTTTAGTGCTCAATCTGTCATGCTTGCCATAATGACTCATCAATTTCGTCGTCAGAACAAAGGATTGGATCCGTATAGTATGATGTTGAAGTTGAAGGATCTTCACAGATCTAACCTTAGATCTCGGAAGTACGAATTGCAAAAGAAACTCCTTTGCTCGCATATGTCAGAGGGTACATCTATCGAGCACTATGTGTCGCAGATGATTGTTGACATCGAATAACTATGTCAGCTGGGCATAACCTTCGAGGCCGAGACTTCCATAGATTTGATCTTACAGTCTCTGCCCGATTGCTGGGGCAGGTTCGTCATGAACTATAACATGATGAACCAAGAGAAAATTCTTGGAAAGTTAATGACGATGCTGAAAGAAGCAGATCTAGAGCTTCTGATGGGTAAGAAGCGTGAGGCGCATCTTACTTCGACATCCTAGAAGGCCAAGGCTTGGCCCAAGGCTTCTGGGGGTGTGAAGAAAATGAAGAAAAATGGCAAGGCCAAATCATCAAAAGTCTTTTGGGAAGACTAAGAACATATCCCAAGGCGTCTGTCTATATTGTAGCAAATGGGGTCACTGGAAGCGTGACTACCGTGAGTACAAGGCGGAGTTGAAGGAAGTGAAGACAGACAAGGCTCCGGCTTCAGGTATGTTTGTTATAAATATGTCCACTACTGGTTTTAAAAAATTGGATTTTTGATTCTGGATGTGGTACTCACATATGTATTGGTGTGCATGATCTGTTAATTAGAAGGATACTGGCTTCAGATGAGATCGACCTACGAGTCAGAAATGAGACGATAGTCGCTGTTTTGGCCGTTGGGACCTATGTTTTGTATCTTCCCTCGGGGCATGTAATTACATTAGGTGACTGTTATTTTGTACCTAGTTTGACTAGGAACATCATCTCTTCATTTTGTTTAACCCGTTGCGGGTATACCTTTGTATTTCGGAACACTGGGTGTTTTTTATATAAAGATAACATTTTGAAATGTACAGTAGATGTTAATAATAGTCTTTATATTTTGAATATAAATGAATCTCAAACATATAACATGACAAATAAAAGGCTCAAATTGAGTAAAACATATAAAACATATGTGTGGTATTGTTATCTGTGACACATTAACAAGATTCGTAAATCCACACTTTTGAAGAGTGGATACTTGGACGGATTTGATCCTAATTCATATGATGTCTGCGAATCTTGTTTATTAGGCAAAATGCTTAAAACACTTTTTAGCGGTAAGGGTGTACTTGCCACCGAGCTATTAGCCCTCATTCATAGTGACGTATGTGGGCCCATATCTAGCCAGGCTAGAGGTGGATATGAATACTTCGTAACCTTACGGATGATGAATCGTGTTATGATTATGTGTATCTTATGAAACACAAGTCGGAAACTTTTGAGAAATTCAAAGAGTTTCGACACGAAGTAGAAAAACAGACCTGCAAAAGTATTAAAAACATTTCGGTCGGACCGTGGTGGAGAATACTTAAGCAATGAGTTTATCGATTACTTGAAAGAATACGGTATTCTTTCACAGTGGACTCCTCCCGGAACACCTCAATTGAACGGTGTATCCGAACGGAGAAACCGAACTTTGTTGGACATGGTAAGGTCAATGATGAGTCGCATTGAGCTACCAATTTCCTTCTGGGGATACGCATTGAACAGTGCAATACTTATTTTGAATAAGGTTCCGTCAAAGTCTGTTGGACAGACTCCAATTGAAATATGGACAGGAAAGAAACCGGGTTTCTCATTCCTGAAGATTTGGGGATATTGGGCATATGTTAAACGTTTGGATGGTACCAAACTAGAACCCAAATCTGATAAGTGCCTATTTGTAATTGATTATCCTAGGGAAACCAAAGGATATTACTTTTATCACCCCACAAGAGAACAAAACATTTGTTGCTCTCCATGCGGTTTTCCTCGAAAAGAAATTCCTAAATACAGTGGTAAGTGGGAGGAAAGTAGAACTCGATGAAAATCGAAGTGATACTGTTCCTGGCACCGACTCCCTCTCGGAACACGAACAATTCATCAGTGATGAGACTGTTCCATAATCTTCTAATACACAAGAACCACATAGGTCGGAGAGAGTCATAAAACAACCTAAAAGGTATGGGTTTGTGATATCACCTCATGTAGATATTAATCTTATTTAGGAATACAAACCGGCTACGTATGAGGAAATGATACAAGGTATCGACTCCATTTTATGGCAAGAGGCCATGAAGTCGGAAATGGATTCCATGTATACCAACCAAGTTTGGACACTGGTTGATGTACCAGAAGGCATTGTGCCTATTGGTAGCAAATGGGTCTTCATGGTGAAGACAGACATGGATGGAAACAAACAAACGTACAAAGTTAGGCTTGTATCGAAAGGGTATCGTCATCAACATGATGTCAATTACGACGAAACATTACATGTTGCCATGATTAAATCCATTCGGATAATGCTTACTATTGCTGCATATTTCGATTATGAAATATGACAGATGGACGTCGAAACCGCTTTCCTTAATGAAAACCTTTTGGAGGATGTTTATATGCAACACCCTGACAATTTTGTCGTGCTAAAATATGCAAACAAGGTTTGCAAGTTAAATCGAACCATTTATGGATTGAAGCAAGCATTGCATTCTTGGAACCAACGTTTTGATGAGATCATAATGGTATATGGTTTCATTCAAAACGATGATGATTCTTGTGTATATAAGAAGGTTAGTGGGAGCGCACTGATATTGAGTGTCCTATACGTTGATGATGTATTGCTTCTTAGCAATGACATTCCCATACTAAAATCGAAGAAAACTTGGCTTTCATTAAAATTCTCTATGAAATTCTTGGGAGAGGCAACTTTTATTCTACGAATAAGGATCTACTAGGATAGATCTAAAATTTATTGGCACTCTCCGAGAACTCGTACATTGACAAATATGTATGCGACCTGGTGTCTCATATGCTTTGAGCATCTGCAGTCACTATCAAGCCGATCCAAGTGATGGTCACTGGATTGATGTTAAGAACATCCTTTAGTATCTTAGACGAACTAATGGTGCTTTCTTAATTTATAAAGATGGAGAACTTGACGTGACTGGGATCACCGATGCAAGTTTCCAAATTGATAAAGACGACTGTAAGCCGTAAAAAGGGTACATATTTTATTTGAACAACGGAACAGTGAGCTGAAAATCTTCCAAGCAAGATAATGTTACCGATTCAACAAAAAGCGGAATATATTGATGTAGCTGAGGCAGCAAAAGAAGCATTTTGGATCTATAAAATTCCTAATTGGATTAGGAGTAGTTCTGTTAGCAGCTGAGCTGGGTTATAGCACAAGCTAAGAAACCACGATCTCACCAATGATCTAAGTATGTACTTCGATGGTTTCATCTGATTCGTGAGATCACACATCGTGGCGATGTGAAGATCGAAAAGATCGTTTCAGATGATAACCTTGCATATCTGCTGACGAAAACGATATCTCAGTAAGATTTTGAGCGACCCATACATAGTTCAGATGTAGGACACTTGAGTGATTGGCTATATGCCAAGTGGGAGATTGTTGGACAATTATGACCCATAGCATCACTATTTGTAAAAGACATGGTGTTTTTGTACAAATTAACTATGTGACAAAGGAAATTGCTCTTTTATCATTTTGTAATTGGATTACTTGGATATATAAATGATAAAAATCCATATGATTAGTACCGAATTAATAATATATGAGACAGTATTAATCCATGAATTGTTTAATTATTAAATATCTCTAGTCGTAGTATTATCGAGACTGGACATCAATAATGCGGAATAGGCTAGTATTACACTTGTGCGCGTTATGGAAGCTTAACGACATAGTTCTCATATATTAAGTATTGGATACTTATGCAAGTGTGATAGGAGGTTCTGTTAGCCGTTGGACCGGGAACAGCTTCGCTCTGGATAGACCCATCGGATTCCCATTGGTAGTATGACTATGTGTCTATGGGAATCTGAATCAGGGTAGGCGTATGTGGTCTTAACCTGAGACTTGCATCATTAATACTTACGACAATCAGTATACTTTGGTTTTTATCGTCCGGAGCTTTAACAGGTTATGTGTACGCCTCTTTTGGGTTTACTGAGAATTGTAGTGTATTGGGTGTGATGTCAAGATGGAAGTATCACTTCAGTCATATGGAGATGATGATCACGCATGGATACATACTAGTACTCTTAAATGCTGCAGCTATCGGGATAGTATGACTAGGTCATGATTATCTTATTACAGAGACTAGTTGCTAGTGATCTGATATATGCTTCGTACGGGGCAGACACAATTCAAGCCCTAGGCCTAGCATGTGACATCCGATATTGGATCGTATTACACAATACATTGTATACTACGCCTGATACAGATTATATATTCTTTGTTGAATATTTCTAGAGAATTGGGTAGGCACGGTGCTTTGCTAGAAGCCAACCATGTCTTGTAAATCAGTGAGAATGTGGTACGGGGTACGCACGTGTCGGATAGTCCAACAACCATATTTACTGCCAACATATCCAGAAATCTCTTGGGTCGCTTCCCAAAGATTCACCGATGATATTTTACTCGAACAGAATTAATATGGGATTAATTATGAGAAAGAAAATTAATCTGGGATTAATTACGGCAATAATTTATCTTGGATTAAATTCGTCAAGAAAAGAGAACGCGATTAATTTGGAATTAATCGGCAAAATAAATTTAAAAGTTAAATTAGATTTTTCTATTTAATTTATTTAATTGGGCTAAAATAATATATCAGATATATTAATTGAAATTGGATTTCAGTACGGAATTAAAATGGTTTATAACTCAAGCGAACGAATTAATTTGGAATTAATTCGTAAGCAACTTTCGTAATAATTTTGCGAGGCATAATTATTTAATTAAATTGGATTTAATTATTTAGCGACAGAAAATTCGTTTAGTCGGATTAAACGAACCGCGCCAAAAGTGTGTTGTGTTAGCCAACTTGAATTTGGAATTTAATTGGGTGGGACCCACAACTTACATCAAATTTTTGACAAGTGATGGAAATGGTTGGCTTGTATTTAATTCTTCTTTTTCCAACACAACCACCAACTTTTTGAAAGTTAAGTCAACACACACTTTTGGATTAGTTTGAACTATTCATCTCCTTCTCTCTTTCATGCTTGGCTGAATTCCATGCTCCTCTTCTCCATGAATTTTGTTGCAAAATTCACCATTGCTAGCACATTGAGAGTCAAAGAAAGGTGATAGGGAAACTCACCCAAGAGTTTTGAACTCAACACAAAGCTTGGAGCTTCCATCAACAAAGAAAGTTTTGAATTTTCTCATCCATTCAATGTGAGTATTACCGCAACTCTTCTTGAATTATTCACACACAAATCATTGTTTAGAGATCCTTGGGATTTCTAGGACACTAACACAGAGAACGGGAAATATTTCAAGAAGTGATGAAGGACCTCTTCAAAGCATTCTCGAAGTGGAGATATTTGATGTATGAGGGATTGATTTTATGAGACCCTTTATTTTATCATATGGAAACCTGTACATTTTGGTTGCAGTAGACTACGTCTCCAAATGGGTTGAAGCAACAACACAACCATCAAATGACTGAAAAGTGGTGATAAAGTTCCTTAAAAATAATATTTTCACTCGCTTCAGAACACCTCGGGCAATCATCAGTGATGGTGGCACATACTTCTGCAACAGATACTTCGATACACTCATATCTAAATACGGATAAAGTTACCATTGTTTACCATTGATCGGTGAAATCACTCATGTTACGCAAGTGCACGTATCACTCAAGTAGTATAAAATGTATCGATCCCATGAGGACTTAATACATTAGCTATTAATTTATGACGTTAAATGTTTACGAGTATCTAATAAATTGATTATTCGTTGGATGGTGATTTTTGTCTAAAAACAAGTAAATAAAACAGTGCGAAAGTAAATTAAAGGAAAAATCAATATTAAGAAACTATATAAGGTTGTGAATACTTCCAATATCTTTTAAAGATGAAGTGATTATCTCATGAATGTGTAATATATTGGTTTATTAACTTGGAACACAAAATTATGCAAAAGCCTCTTCCGATGGTCAGATGCAAACACCCAGTATAACCCAATTAATCATATTCATATGTTAACCAAGTTACCTGAATTCATTAAGATTAAATTCCAATTATGGCTACCCCCGTCTGACATGTATATTCATATCCTGTAAGGAAATCTATTAAGGGTTATCTATCCTTAATTGAGATCGTGAGCTATTGAGTCTAAGGCTGAAACCTAAAATCCATTTTCCAAGTTCATTTTAAGTTTACCAAATCAATCTTATTAATGGCCAGTTAACAAGAAGTATTAAGACTAAGGCTCAATCAATAAACCTTTATATTACCCAAAACATAAAATTACCACTTATAAACCGGTGATATTGGAATTCATCACAACCCTAGATACAAGGTTTAGTTACCACACATATTTAAGAATAATAAAGACATAAATAAAGTAAATGACATAAAGTAAAAGCTGAAAATTAAATAGATAAATTAACAATAAAAGAAAATGATGGGGGTTAGAGGATCCACTTTTATTACTTCTAATTTTGATATCTCCCTTATTATAATATATAAACTTTGCATGACATTACCAAGCGACCATATAGGTTGTATCCTGATTAAGTTAAATTTATTATTAATTCCAACCGACCATAAAGGCGGTATCCAATTTAGTCAGGTTAAAATCAATTTAATTAAGTCCAATCGACCATAAAGGCGGTATCCCATTAAGTCATATTTTAAAATAGTTTATATATTATAATTAATGGAGATTAATTTAAATATTAGTAATAAAATCATTACCTTTCACCCCAGCAGAGGGGAGTTACCTCCTCATACTGAAAAGTAAAATAAAGACTGAAAAGTAAAATAAATAAAGAACTATTACGTAAAATAAAAATTAAATACAAAAAGCTATAATAAACAAACATGATACAATATTCTTAGTATTCTTAAGGAAATCCCTAGAAGAAGGTATGAAATTTACAAATGAAATGGCTTGGTATTTATAGGCAAAATTTTTCCTTCACCAATTTCTCCAAAACTTTCTACACCAAACATGACACCAAACATGGCACAAAACATGGCACCAAATCCTCATGTTTGGTGGAAGTTTGACCATTTTCATTTTTTATTTTATTTTATTTTATTTTTGTTTTGAAAATGACTTTAATAATTGCACATAACACACTTGTGGTTGTTTTATCAATTTCGGTCAAGAAACCTTCCGAATTCGAAATTATTATGAACTTCAAAGTTGTAGATCTTTGCGTCTTCTTTAATATAGAACTTGAATCACCTTAATTCGATATCGGAGTAGAAAGTTATGTCCAAAATACGAAAATTATGCAAAGTAGAAATTTCTGAAATTGTATTTCGTTAGAACGTCATTTCAAGTTTCCAACCTCCAAAATCCAAATGTCAAGTCCAGGTTTTACCCTTATTTGTTCCAAATTTAGTCCTGATTGATTCCACTGAGTCTCAAAACTTTATTTATTTACAAAACAAATAAAAACACATCAAAACATTCATAAATCTCGAGAAACCATACAAAATATTAGGTTAAATGGGGCGGTAAACAATGATATATTTTCCGCTCATCACACCCCCAAACCTAACATTTTGCTAGTCCTCGAGCAAAACAACAAAATAAAATAAATAAATAAAAATAAATTAAACTAAGCCATTTTCGTAGGGATCACAGTTGCATTTAGCGTATGCAATAAGCCTTTAAACCCCTAGGTGTCCCTAGTGGACGAGTTGTAGTCTCGTGAGGGCTTACAGCGACGATACCCACAAACTTCAAATGCACACAAAAGCAAAAAGTTCAAACAAGTTAGTGACTAAACAAGTGAAACTTCTTATCCAAGTTAATAACTATTTTCTTTCTTTCTAAATTACCAAATAAGTAAATTCTCCGATTATATTTACCATTCTCCATATACACAACCAACAAGGTATTAATCATATCATTGTGCCCACAATATTCATAAGTGTAGTTGAAAAGAGAGTAATATTTTTGTTCTAAAGTTATATCAGAATTCACACGTTTTTTGGCAATGGATTTTTTTCCTTTTTTTTTTTAATTTACAGCATCTTCAATCCATGTAGCGAGATTTGGGCCAGTGACTCCCAAACCAGTTGGCTTTAGGGCACTAGGTGTTAATACACCCTTACAGACTTAATTACTCGAATTTCAGATATCTTTTTTTTCTTTTTATTTATTTACAATATCTTCAATCCATGTAGCGAGCTTTGGGCCAGTGACTCCCAAACCAGTTGGCTTTAGGGCACTAGGTGTTAAGACACCCTTACAGACTTAATTACTCGGATTTCAGATGTTTAATTTTTTTACTTATTCCATTCTTTTTTTAGACGCTTCCTCCAAGTAAACTATAGCACTGAATATTACAAACTTTTCATTTACAACTCATGGCCGTATGTTACCATGTATGTTGATAATATCTATCAACTGAGCATATGAAAATCCAATTTAAATCAGTATTATGGAGAATTCACAAATTAAATAATTGAAAAGGAAATAAACAAAAATTAACTTGTCACGAAATATGTTGAGATAGGTCTCAGGAGTGGAAATTCCTTACTCAGCTATCTCACACCAATTTCACCTGGTTAGTCAAATTAAAAACATAGAAACACAAAATATTTTTTATTTTTTTTAAAATTTTTTAATTTGTTTTTTGATTTTTTAAAAATTTTTTTACTAAAAACCAAGCAAAAACAATACAACGAAAAAAATAAAAACAAGATACTAATCAACTATTCCCCTCCCCCAAACCTAATTGAGACATTGCCCTAATGTCTAAAAAAGAAGAAGAAGAGTTTAGAGGATCGTACCTGGTTAGCTGGTATTCTATGTCTAAAAAGAATATTAAAGGTTAAGATCTAGATTTATCCGATGCTTCTTACCACGATCATTGTCGGACCAGTTAATCTTGGAAATGATAGGGTTAATTTGTGGTTCAAAGGCTAAAAGATGGTCAATTAAATTATAGGCAGTTCTGGCAGTGAAGATGATATCTTTTATAGGTTTTGACACGAACTCATTTCTCCGGGCATCATCAAGAAACACACAAAGAAAGTCATAAAATCCATCAACGTTAAACAGTCCAATTGGTTTCTGGTGTATGTTCAAGTTTTCCCAAGATAGTACTGTAAAAATATCCTCCATCGTGCCAAAGCCACCTGGCAAAGCAATAAAAGCATCAGCACAGTTAATCATTTCCACCAGTCGTTCAGACATACCAGGCACGATGCATTCATCTCCGTTTGATGGTCTTATAAGATTCGCCTCTACCAAAGGTTTTGGGATGATTCCCATAACTTGACTACCTCCTTCCTGTACAGCCCTTGAAACGTACCCCATTAGTCCAAGATTGTCACCGCCATATACTAAGTGCATATTCCTTTCAGCTATGACTCCACCCAATTCCTGTGCTGCTGCAATGAATTTTGGTTTAGAACCAACACTAGTATCGCAAAACACACATATGTTTACAACTCGCCTTCTTAAAGTTGCTTCCATTAATTTTTTTTTTATGTATTTCTTTCTCAAATCTGGATGTCTTCAAGAGTGCATTAACGAGCTGAATTTATAGAACCTGAAAAAGGGTGAGTAATAATAGCACTAGTACCTGCCAAATGACAATTATTAACTAAATAGTAAAATAAATCGTGAAAGTCAAAAAGTCTGGATCCTGTCGGAGAAAATAAAAGAAAATAACAAAACAAATCACAATTATTAATTAATGACAAAAATATAATAATATTTACAAGAACTAACGGCTTGATTGACATATATGCGTCAGAGACAAGCTTCCCATCCAATTTTCTTATAAATTGGCAAACAGGGCCTTTTAAAGTCAGATTTTCGAGACTTAAATATTGTCTTTATTTTCGAAAATGTGCATGTAACATGCGAATTGCGTGAGACACATATCCACTGGAATGCGTCTCAATAGTCAATGATATGTCATTCAAAGACTCCTTACTCATGCCATCCTAATGAATTTAATCTTATCTTCGCGGTTATCAGACACCATTCCCAAAGAACGACAACGAGTATTAGATGTCATGCTTACATATTTATAGCAAACACCTAATCTTTTAGCTCTTATTTTCTTAGCATAGGTGTTTTTTTCTAAACCAGGTAGATATGAAATAAAAGAGTCAGAAGACTCACCTGCCAATCGGACTCGTGCTTCAATTAACCAACGAATGTCATTAGGAATACCTTTGATTATCATAAGTCTCATTCATTCCATTCGAGCTTTGTAGACTTTCATCAGAGAGTTTTGAGGGAGAAAAGGAAATTGCTTGTGAAGATTTGCGAGAACATCTTCCATCCTGAAATGTGACTTTACCTACAAAAATTAAACACACAAAAAAATTAAAACACACCAAATCTGAATATATACACAAATTACATGGGTTGCCTTCCTGCTAGCGCTAAGTTTAACGTCGTCAGCTAGATATGACTGCCTCGAACGTTAGGCTGCATATGAAAGTATGACACTTTCTTTTTGTCACTCAAATGATTCTCCTCAGTAGTGCTTGATACACTTGCTGTTAACTTTGAATGTGTTGTTGGACTTGGAGTTGTATATCAACAACTCCGTAGGGTAACATCTGCGTAATCACAAATGGACC
This sequence comes from Zanthoxylum bungeanum, assembly GCA_019454045.1. Classification (NCBI taxonomy): domain Eukaryota; kingdom Viridiplantae; phylum Streptophyta; class Magnoliopsida; order Sapindales; family Rutaceae; genus Zanthoxylum; species Zanthoxylum bungeanum. Next base: position 27,459 of record SKCR01048060.1, read on the forward strand.
TGACCACATTGATTTCAGCTTTCCAGGGAGAAGTTTCAACCAAGAATTGTATAACAAACATGATTCCTTGGTTCCAGTTGTCTGCGTACTATTTTTTATCATGCCATTTCTTGGTATTTTCTTTGTATAGTCTGGCATTATCATAAACTTGTAGGCGAAATTCCTCCAATTAATTGATTGGTGGAGTCGTGTCACTCATGCTGCTTGTAGATCATGATTTAGCTTCATCAGTGCCCAGTATGCATTATGTTCAAGCTCCACTGGTAGATGGCATGCCTTCCCAAACACCATTCGATATGTGGACATACCAATAGGTGTTTTGGAAGCTGTCCGGTAGTCCCATAATGTGTCATCTAGTTTTATAGACCAGTTCTTCCTTGTTGATCCAACGGTTCTCTTCAAGATTCTTTTGATCTCCCTGTTTGAAACTTCAACCTGTCCATTTGACTTTGGATGGTAAGCAGTGGCAACTTTATGAGTAACTCTGTATTTGGATATGAGTGCATCGAAGTTTCTGTTGCAGAAGTGCATGCCACCATCACTGATAATTGCCTGATGTATTTCGAAGAGAGTGAAATTATTCTTTTTAAGGAATTTTGTCACCACTTTTGAATCATTTGATGGCAGTGCTATTGTTTTAACCCATGTGGAGACGTAGTCTACTACAACTAGTATGTACAGGTTTCTGAATGATGGAACAAAGGGTCCAATAAAATCAATCCCCCATACATCAAATATCTCCACTTCTAGAATGTTTTACAGAGGTCCTTCATTTATCCTTGAAATATTTCTCATTCTCTAGCATCTGTCACATTGAAGAGTAAATAAGTAAACATATTTAAACAAAGTGGGCCAGAACAAACCTGATTGTAGGACTTTAACTGCAGTTTCATTTCCGCTGAAGTATCCACTGTATGGTGATGAATGACAATGCTGCAAGACATTATTGACCTCCTTCTTTGGAACACAACGTCTCAGTAATTGATTAGCACAGTGTTTGAACATGTATGGTTCATCCCAGACATAGTGTTTGACTTCCTTGAAGAACTTCTTTCGTTGCTGATGAGTCAATTCCAATGACCATTTTCCTGATACTATATAGTTTACATAGTCAACATACTACGAGATATTCTGCTGTTTCATGGCAAATAACTGTTCATCTGGAAAGGTTTCTTTGATTGTCAGTTCATTGCCAACTGTTTCTCCTTTCTCGAGCCTCGATAAGTGATCTGCCATTTGGTTCTCTATCATTTTCCTGTCTCGAATCTCCACATCAAATTCTTGCAGTAGAAGCACCCAACAGATCAATCTAGGTTTGGCATCTTTCTTCGCGATCAGATATTTGATTGTTGAATTATCTTTGTAGACCGCCACTTTGAGACCCAACAGATAAGAGCAGAACTTATCAAAAGCAAACACAACTGCAAGCAGCTCCTTTTTAGTTGTTGTGTAGTTGATTTATTCTTCATTCAAAGTTCTACTGGAGTAGTAAATGGTGTGGAAAATTTTTTCTTTGCGCTGTCCCAAAACTGCACCTACAGCAAAATCACTAGCATCGCACATCACCTCAAATGGAAGGGTCCAGTCTGGTGCTACTATGATAGGGGTAGAGACCAGCTTTTGTTTCAAGATCTAAAAAGCTTCGTGGCATTCTTTGGTGAAGTTGAAAGGCACCTGTTTCTCCAGCAGATTACATAGAGGTTTAGCAATCTTGGAGAAGTCTTTGATAAATCTCCTGTAAAAGCCTGCATGTCCGAGAAAACTTCGAATCCCTTTGACAGATGATGGTGGAGGTAGTTTTTCAATTGTCTCGATCTTTGCTTTGTCTACCTCGATTCCCTATTGTGAGATCTGATGTCCCAGGACAGTGCCTTCATGCACCATGAAGTGGCATTTCTCTAAGTTGAGTATCAGGTTGGTATCTTCGTATCTTTGTAACACTTTGGTCGAACGAGTCTCCAAACACAGAGAAATCATCCATGAAAAGCTCTATACTTTGTTCCAGCATGTCTGAGAAGATGGCCATCATGCAACGTTTAAATGTGACATGAGCATTATATAGTCCAAATGGCATCATACGGAAAAAAAAATACCATATGGGCATGTAAAAGTGGTTTTCTCCTGATCTTCTGGGGCGATGGAAATCTGATTGTACCCGGAGTATCCGTTCAGAAAAAAATAGAACTAATGTCCCGCCAATCTGTCTAGCATCTGGTCAATGAATGGCAACGGAAAATGATCTTTCCTTGTTGCTTTGTTCAGCTTCCTGTAGTCCATACATACTCTTCATCCAGTCACCGTTCTTGTTGGAATCAGCTCATTCTTTTCATTTGTGACTACAGTTATTCCTCTTTTCTTTGGCATACATTGCATAGGACTCACCCAAGTGCTGTCAGAGATGGGATAAATGATGCCGACATCCAATTATTTGATAATTTCTTTCTTCACGACCTCCTTCATGATTGTATTTAGTCTCCATTGATGCTCCACTGTGGCTTTGTACTCGTCGTTCATTAGAATTTTGTGCATGTAAAATGATGGACTAATGCCTCGAATGCCTGCTATAGTCCAGCCAATGGCTTTCTTGTGTTCTCATAACACTCTCAGCAACTTATCTTCCTGCTCCAATGTTAGCGACGAAGAAATAATCACAGGTAAATCAGAAGAGTTTCCTAAGAATGCATACCAGAGATGGCTCAGAAGTAGCATTAGGTCCAGCTGCGGTGGTTCTTCAATCGAGGGCTTGATTCGCTCATTTTTCGATAATTCCCAACTTTCCACATGTGGTGTCGATTTGAAGCAAAAGGGTTTGTTAGGATAGTTAATACATTCCAGAATATCATCATCTAGCTCGCTGTCAATTATGTTAGTGATGTAAGCTTTAAGTTTATCCGTGGAATATTGCATTGCATCATTATCCTCGATGATACTATCTAAAACATCAATTCTGAAACATTCCTCCTCCTTTTCATCATTCAGGAATTTCATGGCTTTGAAAACATTGAATGTAACTTCTTGGTCCTGCACTTTCATGGTTAGTTCTCCTTTTTGTACATAAATAAAAGTTCGACATGTAGCCAAGAATGGTCTCCCGAAGATGATAGGTACATCTTTGTCTTCTTCCATGTCAAGGATAATGAAATCTGCAGAGAAAATGAATTTGTCAACTTTAACCAATACATCTTCTACTACACCTCTCAGAAATATGAGCGATCTGTCAGCAAGCTGCAGAGTAACTGAGGTGGTCATTGCTTCTCCAATCTGCAGTTTCCTATAAATAGACAAAGGCATCAAGTTAATGCTGGCACCTAAATCACACAAAGCCTTACCAAAGTAATGTTCGCCTATGGTGCAAGAGATGATGAAACTGTCAGGATCTTTCAACTTTGGGGGAGGCTTTCTCCGAATGATGGTGTTTCATTCTTCTGTTAATGCTATTGTCTTGTAATCTCCCAATCTTCGCTTTCCTGATAGAATGTCTTTCATGAATTTGACATAGCTTGGCATTTATTCCAATGCTTCTGCAAATGGAATGTTGCTATGCAGTTTTTTGAAGATATCCAAGAATTGAGCAAACTAATTGTCTAGTTTACTTTTCTGGAGACGCTGTGGAAAATGTGGAGGTGAAGTGAATCTTTCTTGATCATTTGCTTTTGCTTCTCTTTCCTTCATCTATGGTTCTACTTCGTTGCTTTCTTTTAGAACTTCCTCAGTGGATGCCTTGACTCCAACATCTTTGTTGATTTCAGTACCACTTTTCAAAGTAATGGCTTGACATTGCTCCTTCCCTCGGTTCCTTGGATTTGGTTCTGTGTTGCTAGGAAGGGCACATTGCGGTCTGTAACTCTGAGCATTGGCCAGTTGTCCCATTTGATTCTCCAATGTTTTCAAATATGCTACTTCGCTTTGAATTAATGATGTTTGTGATTGAAACATAGCATCATATGATGCTGCTTGAGAGTCGTATTTTGCTTCCAGTTTTTTCAAGTGAGCCACCACTTCTGTTATTCCTGGTTCTTTTTCATACTCCTGGCCTTTGTTTTGCTGTTGGAATCCTGGTGGTGGATTGTTCTTTTGCCCTGAATTATTGCTCCATGAGAAATTGGGATGATTCCTCCACCCTGGGTTGTAGGTATTGGAATATGAATTGTTCCACTGTTTGTTGAAATTGTTGACATAATTCACCGTCTCTTCATGTTGGTTTGCCTTTGGTGCTCCTCCATATGGTGAACTTGTGGATCCAATATTGCCTTGCATGCTAATAGTTTCCATGAATTTGCATATCTAATCCAGCTTGGCATTTATTGCTGTGTTGGCTCAAACTTCTTAAATTCCTGCAATTCGTTGGATCATGCTCCTTTCTGTTGGCCACAAAGAATTGTTGTTGGCCATTTCTTTAATTAGGTCTCAAGCCTGATCTTCTCCTTTTTCCATTAAAGCTCCTCCAGCAGCAGCATCAATTATAGTTCTCATTAGTCCATAAAGTCCATTGTAGAAGGTTTGGACTTGTAGCCACTTTACAATCTCATGGTGATGATATTTTCTGAGAAAATCCTTGTATCTTTCCCAAGCTTCGCAGAGGGATTCCGAGTCATGTAGTACAAAAGATGTAATGTCATTCCTCAGCTTTGCTGTTCTGGCTGGGGGAAAGTACTTTGCAAGGAATTTAGTGGCAAGAGTGTTCCAAGTTGTGATGGAACCTGCTGGTAGTGAATGTAGCCAAGCTTTAGCTCTGTCTTTAAAGGAATATGGAAAACACGCAGTCTCATTGCTTCTTCTTGTTGGGTTTCTAGATTAGTCCCAAGATCGATTTCAAGAAAAAAATCATGTGTGAATACAACAAAGAAGCATGGCGGAATCATACTTACATTGATCGGATTTGGCGATGCGAGGAACAATAAAAATTTCTCAAATCTCCCTTGAAGCTCTCGGCTTTGGTGCTCCTTTGTGCTCCTCCATTTTCGGTCAACTCCATGGATGAATCCCCAAGCTCCAAGCTTTGTGTGGTGATTCCATGCTCATGAGTTAGTTCCATATCACCTTGGGATGACTCTTCATGTGCTAGCATTGGAAAACTTTGCCACAAATTTTCCTATTTCTTCCTATTGTTCATGGTTTGGAGAAGAAAAATGAGAGAAGAATAAATTGGCCCTTGGCCGAATTTTGGGAGAGAGAATAGTGAAGTGTGTTGGTTTGGTTTCTTAAAAACCTAATACCAAAAATCCATTTCCAAAATTTTTGTAAATGGCTTTCCAAAAGTCAATTAAAATTTTGGAGCCAAAAAGCAATTAATGCTTTCCAACTACCACCATCAATCACAAGTGACAAGTTGTCACATCACTCAAAGTGACTAGACATCACATCAATTGATTGACTAGTGATTTGACGTTTGATGTGACTTGTGGGCCGCACTTGAATTTCAAATGCGAGTGGGCCCGTAAACACTCCCGGGCTCGGGTTCGCTAATTCTGAATTAACGAATTTTCCATTGCGACGTAATTAAATCAAATTTAATTAAATAATTTTGCCTAGCAAAATTACTATTCACATCGCTAGCGAATTAATTCTAAATTAACTCGTTCACCCAAATTAAAATCTAATTTTTATTCCGCGTCGAAATCCAATTTCGTATAATATATCGAATATATTATTTTATCGATTAATTCCAAATTAATCGTTCTCTCTCTTAAATAATATTTTATCCCAGATAAAATATCTCCGCAATTAATCCCAGATTAATTTTCTCTCTGTTATTAATTAATCTCAGATTAATAAAGTGCGAGTCATACATCATCGGTGAATCTTCAGGAAGCGACCCATGAGATCCCTGGATATGTTGACAGTAAATCCGGTCGTCGGACTATCCGAACACGTACGTACCTAGTACTACGTTTTTACCAATTTACAAGACATGGTTGGCTTCTAGCAAAGCACCGTGCCTACCCAATTCTCCAGAAATATTCTTACTGGAATATGTGATCTATATCAGGCGTAGTATACGTAGTATTGCGTATTACGATCCAGCATCAGATGTCACGTGCAAGGCCTGGGGCTAGAATCGTGTCTGCCCCATACGAAGCACATATCGGATCTCTGGTAACTAGTCTCTATAATCGGATAAACATGACCTAGTCATAATATCCCGATAGCTGCAGCATAAAAGAGAACCAGTTCTGTATCCTATGTGATCATCATCTCCACTATGACTGGAGTGATACTTGTATCTCGACATCACATCCAATACACGACGATTCTCAATATACCCAGAAGAGGCGTACAAAGAACCGGTTAAAGCCCTGGACGACCAAAACCAAAGTATATTGATTATCGCAAGTATTAGCGGTGCAAGTCTCAGGTTAAGACCAAATACACCTACCCTGATTCGGACTTCTATAGACACATAGTCATACTACCAATGGAATTTCGAGGGGTCTATCCAGAGCCAAGCTGTTTCCGTACCATCGGTAAACACAACCTCATATTTCACTTGCATAAGTATCCTATATGAGAACTATGCCGTTATGCTCCCACAACGCACAGAAGTGTAATACTAGTCTTTTACGCATTATCGATGTCCAATCTCGATAATACTCTGACTAAGGATATTTAATGATTAAACCTTTATGGATTGATACTGTCTCATATCATCTCAATCCGGAACTAATCATAAGGACCTTCTATCATTTATACATCTTGGTAATCTAATTACAAATGATAAAAGAGCAATTTCCTTTGTCACATAGTTAATTTGTACAACAACACCATGATCTGTACAAATAGTGATGCTATGGGTCATAATTGTCCAACAATTCTGCCGCTCGATTGTAATTGAATGTGCCGCAAACTTCCAAGAAGTTGTTGATGTGGGCATTAGGATCTTCAGTTGTATTCCCCCCAAACCGAACTGGTTGTTGTATCATCTGAATGTATGTTTTGATGTCACACGTATTTGTTGGTAAGGGAGGAAGTACGATACATGAAAAGAAGCCATCAACCATCGGAATAGTTCTGTCTCGAAACGGAATTGGTGGTGCAACTTCCAAAGGTTCAGGTTCCATGTTGATCAGTGCTTCTTAACCTTCACGCCTTTCCCTTCTCAACTATTTGATAGTTCTTTCAATCTTTGGGTTAAGCAGATGGATTTCAAAGCTTCTGGTTCTTCTCATGTAGTATCTGAAAACCTGAAACACAAGAAAACATAAATAATAAGTAAAAAAAATTAGAAACAGGTAAAGGTATCTAACCCCAAAATTAATAGGGAAAGATAAATAAGTCCCCGGCAACGGCGCCAAAAACTTGATCGGTGAAATCACTCACGTTACGCAAGTGCACATATCGCTCAAGTAGTATAAAATCTATCGATCCCATGAGGATTTAATACCTTAGCTATTAATTTATGACGTTAAATGTTTACGAGTATCTAATAGATTGATTGTTTATTGGATGGTGATTTTTGTCTGAAAACAAGTAAATAAAACAGTGCAAAAGTAAATTAAAGGAAAAATCAATATTAAGAAACTATCTACGGTTGTGAATCCTTCCAATATCTTTTAAAGATGAAGTGATTATCTCATGAATGTGTAATATATTGGTTTATTAACCTGTAACACGAAATTATGCAAAAACCTCTTCCGATGGTCAGATGCAAACACCCAGTATAACCTAATTAATCATATTCATATGTTAACCAACTTACCTGAAATCATTAAGATTAAGTTCCAATTATGGCTACCCCCGTCCGACAGGTATATTCCCATCATGTAAGGAAATATATTAAGGGTTATCTATCCTGAAGTGAGATCGTGAGCTATTGAGTCTAAGGCTGAAACCTAAAATCTTTTTTCCAAGTTCATTTTAAGTTTACCAAATCAATCTTATTAATGGCCAGTTAACAAGAAGCATTAAGACTATGGCTCAATAAATAAACCTTTATATTACCACAAACATAAAATTACCACTTATAAACCGGTGATATTGTAATTCATCACAACCCTAGATACAGGGTTTAGTTACCACACATATCTAAGAATAATAAAGACATAAATAAAGTAAATGACATAAAATAAAAACTGGAAATTCAATAAATAAATTAACAATAAAAGAAAATACTGGGGGTTAGAGGATCCACTTTTATTACTTCTAATTTAGATATCTCCCTTATTATAATATATAAACTTTGTATGACACTACCAGCCGACCATATAGGCGGTATCCTGATTAATTCAAATTTATGATTAATTCCAACCGACCATAAAGGTGGTATCCAATTTAGTCGGGTTAAAATCAATTTAATTAAGTCCAACCGACCATAAAGGCGGTATCCCATTAAGTCGGGTTTTAAAATAGCTTATATATTATAATTAAGGGAGATTAATCTAAATATTAGTAATAAAAGCTTTACCCTTCACCCCAGCAGAGGGGAGTTGCCTCCTCATATTGAAAAAAAAAATAAAGACTGAAAAGTAAAAAAAAAATAAAGAACTATTGCGTAAAATAAAAATTAAATAAAAAAAGCTGTAATAAACAAACAAGATACAATTTTCTTAGTATTCTTAAGGAAATCCCTAGAAGAAGGTATGAAATTTGCAAATGAAATGGCTTGGTATTTAAAGGAAAAATTTTGCCTTCACCAATTTCTCCACCAATTTCTCCAAAAATTACTCCACTAATTTCTCCACCAAACATGACACCAAATATGGCACAAAACATGGCACCAAATTATCCACCAAATATGCAAGAAGTTTGACAATTTTCATTTTTTATTTTATTATTTTTTTTTGTTTTGAAAATGACTTTAATAATTACACATAACACACTTGCTGATATTTTATCAATTTCGGTCATGAAACCTTACGAATTCGAAATTATTATGAACTTCAAAGTTTTAGAGCTTTGAGTATTATTTAATCTGGAACTTGAATCACCATAATTGGATATCGAAGTAGAAAGTTATGGCCAAAATATGAAAACTACGCGAAGTTGAAATTTCCAAAATTGTACTTCTTTAGAACGCCATTTCAAGTTTCCAACCTTCAAAATCCAAATGTCAAGTCCAGTTTTTACCCTTATTTGTTCCACATTTAGTCCTGATTGATTCCATTGAGTCCCAACACTTTATTTATCTACAAAACCATAAAAACACATCAAAACATTCATAAACTCGAGAAATGATACAAAATATTAGGTTAAAGGGGCGGTAAATAGTGATATATTTTCCGCTCATCAACCATCCGCTGTCAAGTGGGCAGGTTTAAGTTTCAAACAGAGAGATCAAAAGAATCTTAGAGAGAACGGTTGGATCAATAAGGAGGGACTGGTCTACAAAACTGGATGACGTATTATAGGCCTACCAAACAGCTTATAGGTCACCTATTGGTATGTCCCCATATCAAATAGTGTTCGGGAAAGCATGCCATCTGCCTGTGGAGCTTGAAAATAAAAGCGTATTGGGTACTGAAGAAGTTAAATCTTGATCTACAAGCAGCATGAGAGAAATGGCTCCACCAACTGAACGAATTGGAGGAATTTCACCTTCATGCTTATGAGAATGCCAAACTGTACAAAGAAAATACCAAGAAGTGGCAAGATAAGAAAATAGTGCGAATAAAACTAGAACTAGGGCAGCGGGTATTGTTATACAACTCAAGGTTGAAACTTTTCCCTGAGAAGCTAAAATTAAGGTGGTCAGGTCCATTTGTGATTAACTAAGTTTTACCATACGGAGCTATTGAGCTGCATGATCCCAACTCCAATGACATATTCAAAGTTAACAGCCAGCGTGTCAAGCACTATTAGGAAGAATCATTTGAGCGACAAAAAGAGAGTTTCACACTTACAGATCCAGCCTAACATTCGGGCAATCATTTCTAGTTGACGACGTTAAATTTAGCGCTAGCAGAAAGGCAACCCATGCAATTTATGTATATATTAAGATTTGGTGTGTTTTAATTTTTGTAGGAAAAGTCATAGACAAGATGGAAGATGCTCTTGCAAATCTTCACAAGCATTTTCCTTCCCTCCCTCAAAACTCACTGATGAAAGTCTACAAAGCACGCATTAAACGAATGAGACTTCTGATTATCAAAGGTATTGCTAGTGACATTCGTTGGATAATTGTAGCACGAGTCCGATTGGCAGGTGAGTCATCTGACTCTTTTATTTCATTTCTGCTTGGTTTAGGAAAAAGCACCTATACTAAGAAAACAATAGCTAAATGATTAGGTGTTTGCTATAAATATGCACATTGTACATGTAATACTCATTGCCATTCTTTAGGAATGGTGTCTGATAACTGCGAAGATAAAATAAAATTCATTATGGATCGCATGAGTAAGGAGTCTTTAGATGATATATCATTGACTCTTGAGACGCATCCCAGTGGATATGTGTATCACATAATTCGCATGTTACATACACAGTTTCGAAAAGAAAAACAACAATTGAGTCTCGAGAATCTGACTTTAAAAGACTCTGTTTTCCAATTTATAAGAAAATTGGATGGGAAACTTGTCCCTAACACATAAATGTCATTCAAGCCGTTACCTTCTGTACATATGATTATTTCTTTGTTTGTAACTAATAATTGTGATTGGTTTTGTTATTTTCTTTTATTTTTTCCGACAGGATCCAGACTTTTTGACTTTCAAGATTTATTTTATTGTTTAGCTAATAATTGTCATTTGGAAGCTACGAGTTGTTGGGTTTTGTAGGTCAAACCAAGATCAAATTAAGCAATAAATCATGTGAATACAACAAAGTAAAAATGCAGAAAATGCTCACTTTGATCGGATTTTGGATGCGTTGAACACAAAAATTTATTCCTCCAACTATCGGCCAAGCTCCTCCTTTGGGGATGTAATCCAAGCTCCAAGCTTAATGGTGATTACAAGCTCAAAGGTTGGTTTCCCTATCACCTTGAATGATCACTTGTGTGTGCTAGCACTTAGAAAATTTTTGCAACAAAAATCTTCTTCATCTTCCTCCTAGTTTCGGTCAAAGAAGAAAGAAAATGGAGAGAGTATTTTTTGGTTCCCAAAACCGTGAGTTAGAGAGAGTGAGAGTGAGTGAATGACTTGATTAATTGATTTCAAAAATCAAAAGAAAGATATACCAAACATTTGGTATATGTCATTCACCTTGTCAACTTGTGTGTAAAACAAGTTACCATGATTTCATTCACTAACTTCCATCACCAAAAAGGTGAATGAATGACTAGTGATGTGACATGTGATGTGACATGTGGTCCCTACTTGATTCAAAATCCGAGTGGGCCCGCAACACATCCCGGGCTCGGGTTCGCTAATTCTGAATTAACGAATTGTCCGTTGCGACGTAATTAAATCAAATTTAATTAAATAATTATGCCTAGTAAAATTACTATTCACGTCGCTAGCGAATTAATTCTAAATTAATTCGTTTGCCCGAATTAAAATCCAATTTTTTAATTCTCCATCGAAATCTAATTTCGTTTAATATATCGAATATATTATTTTATCGATTAATTCCAAATTAATCGTTCTCTCTCTTCAAATAGTATTTTATCCTAGATAAAATCTCTCCGTAATTAATCCTAGATTAATTATGTTCGAATCATACGTCATTGGTGAATCTTCGGGAAGCGACCCATGAGATCCCTGGATATGTTGGCAGTAAATCTGATCGTCGGACTATCTGAACACGTATGTACCTTGTACTACGTTTTTACCAATTTATGAGACATGGTTGGCTTCTAGCAAAGCACCGTGTCTACCCAATTCTCCAGAAATATTCTTAATGGAATATATAATCTTTGTCAGGCGTAGTATACGTAGTATTGCGTATTACGATCCAGTATCGGATGTCACATGCTATGCCTGGGGCGGGAATTGTGTCTGCCCCGTACGAAGCATAGATCGGATCTCTGGTAACTAGTCTCTATAATCGGATAAACATGACCTAGTCATATTATCCATATAACTGGAGTGATACTTCCATCTTGACATCACACCCAATACACTATAATTCTCAATATACCCAGAAGAGGCGTACACGGAACCAGTTAAAGCCCCGGACGACCAAAACCAAAGTATATTGATTGTCGCAAGTATTAGCGATGTAAGTCTCAGGTTAAGACCAAATACATCTACCCTGATTCGGACTTCCATAGACACATAGTTATACTACCAATGGAATTCCGAGGAGTCTATCCAGAGCGAAGCTGTTTCTGTACCATCGGTAAACACAACCTCCTATCACACTTGCATAAGTATCCAATATTTAAATATATGAGAACTATGATGTTATGCTCCCACAACGCGCACAAGTGCAATACTAGTCTATTCCGCATTATCGATGTCCAATCTCGATAATAATACAACTAGAGATATTTTAATGATTAAACCTTAGTGGATTAATATTGTCTTATATCTTATTAATCTGGAACTAATCATATAGTCTTCTATAATTTATGTATTTTGGTAATCCAATTACAAATGATAAAAGAGCAATTTCCTTTGTCACATAGTTAATTTGTACAACAACACCATGTTCTGTACAAATAGTGATGTTATGGGTCATAATTGTCCAACAATCTCCCACTTGA
>SKCR01048061.1:0-38893 GCA_019454045.1 Zanthoxylum bungeanum
CGCTCGCTGTGTTGACTCGGTCAAAGCGCGTGGGCGTTGACTGTTGACGCGAATTTCGTCGGCCCAATAGAATGCGACACGTGGCACGCAGTAATTCGGTCCAATGATATCTTGACACGTGGCGGTAGATGATTCGCGGATGATTCGGTCCAATCAGAAGACGACATGTCACGCGGAGTGTCGGTGCCATAGGATCACGACAAGTGTCCAGGCGTATTTTAGCATGATCAGTTCTGATAATGACACGTGGCACGGCGCACGTTAGCATCTGTCGTATTTTAGCAAATTTCTTCTGACTAGTCCACTTGTCCGGTGCACGTTAGCATGCGGCGCACGTTAGACGTCGCAAAGCCGAAGGCTTGCGCGTCGTGACGCGGCCAAATTACAATTGTGCCCTTTTTCGTCATTTTTTATTGTTTTGGCTCCAAATTGCTTCCAATGCTTCCCAAACTTTATTTATCTGCAAAATAATAATAAAACACATCAAAACGTTCATAAAACTCGAGGACTATACAAAATATTAGGTTAAATGAGTGGGAAATAGTGATATAATTACCACTCATCACACCCCCAAACCTAACATTTTGCTAGTCCTCGAGCAAAACATAGAATAAAAAAAAAAAATTTTAACTAAGCCACTTTCGTAGGGATCACGGTTGCATTTAGCGTATGCAATAAGCCTTTAAACCCCTAGGTGTCCCTAGTGGACGATTTGTAGTCTCGTGAGGGTTTACAGCAATGATACCCACAAACATTTTACAAAAGTAAAAAGGTAGTGAAACTAATGCACACAAAAGCAAAAAGACAAGTGAAAAGAGAATAAAGAAGTTAGTGACTAATCAGGTGAAACTTCTACTCCAAGTTACTAATTGTTTTGTTTCTTTCTAAATTACTGAATAAGTAAATTATCCGATTATTTTTACCATTCTCAATATACACAACCAACAAAATATTAAACAACTCATTTTTGCCCACAACAGTCACAAGTGTAGTTGATAAGATAATAATATTTTTGTCCTAAAGTTTTATTAGAATTCACACCTTTTTTTTTCAGCAATGGAATAATTTTTCTGAATTTTTCTTTGATTTTTGAATTTGAAATTTTTTTATTTATATATATACCTTCCGTCTATGTAGCGAGCTTTGGGTCGGTGGCTCCCAAACCAGTTGGCTTTAGGGCACCAGGTGTTAAGACACCCCTACGGACTTAATTACTCAGACTTCAGATATATATATTTTTGCAACATCATTGATCCATGTAGCGAGCTTTGGGCCAGTGACTCCCAAACCAGTTGGTTTTAGGGCAGTAAGTGTCAAAACACCCATACGGACTTAATAACTCGGATTTCAAAAAAAAATTTCTACTCCATCACTTTTTGAGATGCTTCCTCCAATTAAACTAGAGCACTGAATATTACAAACTTTTCAATTTTAGCTCATGTCCGTATGTTACCATGCATATTGTTAATATATGCCAACTGAGCATATGAAGATCCATTTTAATCCGTTTTATGGAGAATTTACCAATTAAATAATTAAAAGGAAATAAACAAAAATTAACTTGTTCTGAAATATGTTTAGATACGTCTCAGGAGTGGAAACTCCTTAGTTAGCTATCTCTTACCAATTTCACCTTTTTAGTCAAAATAAAAACAAAAACGCAAAATATTTTTGTAATTTTTGAAAAAATTTCAATTTTTTTGTATTTTTCGAAAAATTTAGGAAAAAATAAAAACATCACACAAACTAAAAACAAGATATTAATCAACTAATTCCCTCCCTCAAACCTAAATGAGACATTGTCCCCAATGTCTTAACAGTAGAATAAGAGTTTAGAAGATAATATCTGGTTAGCTGAAATTCTACAGGAAAAATTATCGATTAAGATCTATGTACAATTTACGCTTCTTACCACGATCGCTATCTGACCAGCTCAACTTGGAAAGAATGGGGTCGATTTTTTTATTCAAATGCTAGGATTTGGTCAATTAATTCTTCGGCCTTTGTTGCAGTCAGGAAAATATCATGTACTGATTTTGTGACGAACTCATGTCTTTTGGCTTCCACAAGAAATACAAATAGGAAATCGAAAAAATGTTCAATGTTGAGTAATCCAATGAACTTCTGATGAATGTTCAAATGTGCCCATGATGCGACTCTGAATATCTCTTCAAACGTTCTGAGCCCACCTGGTAAAGCAATAAACGCATCAGCGGTATTAACCATTTCAAGGAGTTGTTCAGACATCCCCAAGACAATGCGTTCATCTCCATTTGTTTTTCCGATTATGTGTTCGTCCACTAAAGTTTTTGGAATGATTCCCAAAATATGACAGCCACCCTCCTGAACGCTTTTGAAATGCTTCCCATCAATCCAAGATTGCCACCGCCATATACTAGGTGCATATTTCGTTCTGATATGACTCTCCCCAATTCCTTTACAGCCTCAATGAATTTTGGTTTATTACCAGAATTGGATCCACAGAAAACACAAATTCGCTTGATGCACTGATGTGATGTTGCTTCCATTTTCTTTCTCTTATTTGGATGTATATCTTGATGTGTCGAAGAGAGAAATGTAGAGCTGAATTTATAGAACCTGAAAATGGTGAGTAATAATAGCACTAGTACCTGCCAAATGACAATTATTAGATGAACATTAAAATAAATCGTGAAAATTTTTTAAAAAGTTTAGATCTTGTCGGCGAAAATAAAGGAAATAAAAACAGAAAAGCAAATCAAATCAATTATTAAGGCAACAGAATTGTGTACGCAATACGCCACTAGCTTAGTATAAATTCATAAGATGTGTCTCAAAAATTCATTCTTTACTCAGCCATCACAAATGAATTAGCTTTATTCTTTGTGATTGCCAAACATCATTCTTTCTGTCTTAAAATGCTCCATTTGTGCTTTTCCCTACAAAAATAACACACAAAATTAAAAACTCTACAACATGTATACACAAAATATAAAAATAGAAATTACAACAAAGTGTATGGGTTGCCCCTGCTAGCGCTAAATTTTTCATCTTCAGCCAGAAGTGACTGAAATCCATCTGTCAGGAGGTTTCAGCGTCGTTTTAGATGTCCGATTAAAGACAATCCCGTGTGCATTGCTTTTGAAGGGTCTCTTCAACGGTAAAGGGGCAAAAAGAATTTGTCTCATTCAGTGCTTGTGCCACCTTTTAACCTTTGTTGCTCCAGTGGTTCCTGAAAATAAAGAAAGAAAATCAGGAGGTCTCGTATGGTGCTTGACTTAATGGAAGTTTCATTCTGCCAAGCTTCTGGGTGATGTCTTTGATCTGTACTCCCCAAAACAGTGATATTTCGCCTGAATGCATTGGATCCTCAATAAGGTCTGACATTGCTCTTCATTTGCTTTGTTTCTTGCTCCACCTTTTCTTCACAAATGTATTTTAGGATTTCCTCGTTCAGTTCTTCATCTGTCATTTGTGAAATGCATGCTCCATAAGTGTCACCCTGAGGATGTAAAGAAATGTCAGATTTTAGGTCTTCATCCTCTGATATGACTGGCTCAGGTAGCTCGTCTTCAAACATTAGTGCAAAGCATTCTTCAAGATCTTCATTTTGAGGATGGAAAGTTTCATACTCCCTTGTTGGTGCAGTTGGTACAAATAGCTCATCTTCTTCATCCTCGTCAGAGTCAGAATAAAAATCAAACCGAGATTCTGTTGGTTTGTTCTCCAGAAATGATACCTCAGATTCCTAATTCTGCTCAGCCTCCTCCTCTGCTAAAGTGTCATCGTGAAATGTTTGGTACTCAAAGGCTTCATCAGTGTCATCTGAAAATGTTCATTGAGGTATGTAGCTCTGATTTTCTGTTAATTGTCTCGTTTGTTCTATCAGTCTATGAATGAATGCTGATTAACTCTGAATACTTTCGAATTGATTTTGGACTGATTCAAGTATTGTATCCAACTTTTCGTCTTGTTTATTGAACCAATCTTTGAGCATGTAAATCATCTGATCTTCCTCTGATGGTTCTGGTTTTTGATGAAAATCGTAGATGGATGGTGGATAAGATGGAAAGTATGATGGTTCTTCGTACCTTGAATGATTCCAATAATTCTGCCACTCTGAAAGGTATATACATTGATTGCTCGGGTGGTTACCATCACATATCACACATCTCCCCATTTCGTTATGATGAGCAAATGTAGTATTGCTTGATTCTGATATACAGTGATAGTTGTTGGCGCTGGACAACAGGCCTCAGAAAACCGGACTGTTGCTCCCAGATTTGGGATGTATCTTCTAGTAAAGCTCGTGATCTCTCAATTCCCAATAATGTTCCATTTTTCAACCACCTAAAAACAAAAGAAAGAAATAAAAATTACAGATAAAAGGAAAATTAGATACAAGTAAATTAGATAGCTTCAAAATTAATAACTCAGAAAAATAAGTCATCGGCAACGGCGCCAAAAACTTGACCGGCGTAAACACGCACGTATAACGCAAGCGCACGTATCGTTCAAGTAGTATAAAAATATCGATCCCACGAGGACTTAATTCCTAATGTTGTTATTAATTTGTGATACTATTTATTTACAGGTATCTAATTATAGGGAGAAAAGAATGATTGCTTTTGTTGGTTGAATGTGGATTTGATAAATAAAATACTTAAAGACACAAAAGAAAATACTAAGGAAAATAACAAAAGACTCAAAGATCTAGGGTTGTGACTCCACACAATATTATTATAAAGATGAATTGATTCTCTTATATATGTGTATTAAATTAGTTTGCGAACCTGGAACACGAAGATATGCAAAAGCCTCTATCGATGGTCAGATGCAAATACCTAGTATAACCCAATTGAATCATATGTCTATGTCAACCAAATTACCTGGATTCATTAAGATTAAGTTTCAATTATGGCTACCCCCGTCTGATAGGTATATGTCTATCATGTAAGGAAATCTATTAAAGGGTTATCTATCCTCAAGGAAGATCGTGAGCTATTAAGTCTAAGGTTGAAACCTAAAATTCATTTGTCAAGTTTATTTTAAGTTTACCAAATTATTTTTATTGGTGATCAGACAACAAGAAGCATTAAGCTTAAGACTCAATAAACGAACTAAAGAATTACCCAATATATAATTAAATCAATTATTAAGCGTGTTAATATTGTATTTCATCACTTCCCTAGAATAAAAATAAAATGATGGGGTTAGAGGATCAATATTTAATATTTCTTATCTAGGAATCTCACTTATTATCATATATAAATTATTGTTATGCTTTCTCAGGAATTAATAATGTTAAACATTTAAAACCATTCATATAGGTGGTAATCCATTTAGTCCAACTACACCAGTCATATAGGCGGTAATTATCTGTCACATAAAGATCAGCCATATAGGCAGTAAAATAATTTATATTTAGATCGACCATATAGGCGGTAATAAAGTTTGTCATTAATTATCCGGTTAAATTATAATTAAATATTATAATTAAATGAGATTAACTTAGATAATTATATTAATGTTTCACCTTTTACCCCAGCGAAATTTTAACTACAAAACATAAAAGTAAATAAAAAGAAAGCTGTAATAAAAACTAAAAATAAAAATATATAATTTAAATATTATTATAATTTACAAAATAGATGTTATCCTATGAAATCAGAGAAAAAATCCCAAGGAAGTACACCAAATGAGGTGCAGAAAGCCTCAATTTATAGGCAGAATTTGGGTCCGGCGTCGCGACGCCAAAATCCTTTTTGCGTCACGACGCTGGCTTGTTTGACTCGGTCAAAGCGCGTGGACGTTGACTGTTGACGCGGATTTCGTCGGCCCAATAGAAATACGACACGTGGCACGCAATAATTCAGTCCAATGATATCTTGACACGTGGCGGCAGATGATTCGGTCCAATCAGAAGACGACACGTGTCACGCGGAGTGTCAGCGCCATAGGATCGCGACACGTGTCCAGGTGCATTTTAGCATGATCGGTTCTGATAATGACACGTGGCACGACGCACGTTAGCATGATCGGCGCACGTTAGCATCCGGCCTATTTTAGCAAATTTCTTCTGACTGGTCCACGTGTCCGGCGCACGTTAGCATGCAGCACACGTTAGACATCGCGACGCCGAAGGCTTGCGCGTCGCGACGTGGCCAATTACAATTTTGCCTTTTTTTCGTCCTTTTTTACTGTTTTGGCTCCAAATTGCTGCCAATGCTTCCCAAACTTTATTTATCTGCAAAATAACAATAAAACACATCAAAACGTTCATAAAACTCGAGAAACTATACTAAATATTAGGTTAAATGAGTGGAAAATAGTGATATAATTACCACTCATCAGAACTGACGAGCCATGTACCAACAAATATTTCGATCGGTAATCGGTCGGTAATATATCATTCCGATCGAAAATATTATTTACTTATCGAATTATCGGTCGGTAAATAGCTTTTTTCTTGTAGTGTAGCAAAAATTCAAAATTTAGGTTTTTATTTTTGGGAGTATAACTGGGAAATCTTTTTAAAAAAATTAAATTATCTATGTTACATTTATTTAATTTAACATGATTATTTCATTTATTTCATAAGACAACTTTAAAAAATCTGTCTATAAAGTAATTTTACAATTTCAAATAAAATCTCTTACGCACAACTAAACATCTAATATATATATATTTTTAATCAAAAATTCTACTTTTAAAAATTCTATTAATAAAAGTTTTATTTGAAAAAGTTCTATTTTAAAAAAATATAACAAACGGAACTTACTGTCTCTACAAATTACAAATTCCTCATATTCACGGCAAAGCAAAAGAAATAAAAAAAAAAATATCGATTCATTTTGAAAATCGAATTATAGTTTTCAAATTCGATCGAATTTTATAAATTATCTTTGAGATCCATTTTAATATTTCTGGACTATGCTTACAATGTGCAAAATTCTAACTTTATTGAATTAGATAAATAATGTGTCATTGATTTTGTAATTAGTTTATTGATAAAATTTTGTGAAAATAATTAGAGACGCTGAGGACTTTCTCCCAAAATTTTATAAAATCGTCACCGAAATTAGGGTAAGCATCGATTCTGGTTTTATCCGGAATCGTAAAGAATCATATTAATTTTTCGGTTCCGGAACTTGATACAATATTTTTAGGGTCGGTTCCGGTTCCAAAATATTAGGAACCAATTTTTTCCAGTCCAGTTCCGATTCTAGTGTGGTGGGAACTGGGATCGAATTTTGGAACAGAGTTCCATATTATAAAATCAATTTTTTTTAGTTAAAAAAATTAAGGAAAATTTAATTCTCTTACTTAAATAATATATATTCACACCACTCAAATCCTAAATCAAACGTATATGAACAAATAAAACAAAATCAATTATTAATTATTATATTTTTTTAAATGAAATAAAAAATATATGAAAAAATAGAAAATAGAATAATATGAATCGAACCGAAACCGATTAGGAATCAAAAAATAGACTACCCTATATAATTGGGTAGGTTCCGATTCTAAAATATTAGGAATCAATTTTTCTAATTAGGTACCAATTTCACTCGGAACCGAAACTGAAACCGATTTTGCAAATGAGAATATTCCACACCTTAAAAAGGACATACGGCAAAATTGACGTATGATAAGTGGTAAACGTTTTACATTAATTTATCTTTTCATCGTCAAGTCAAATTTCTTAGGAAGGTAGAGAATGGAAGAAGAAAATGCTTTGTTTGTGCGAGAGTAGTGTACGTCTTAGTTCTCAAGTGGTTTGGTGGTGGGTGTAGGGTTTATGATATCATCTTGAGATATTGATTTAAATTTAGGGAGTGCGTTTCTTGTAAAAGCCTGAGATGAGATAGTGAGAGAATTTTACCAGCTCCGCTTAAGTCCGAAATATATGATTTGATTACAAAATTTCCAACGATTGCAATAATAATAATAATAAATAATGTACGTCGATCATACACCTTACATGATCACCCAACTCATCCAAAACCACTAATTCCGTCCCTTCTATCATTTTCAATGGTGGATTTTATAATTTTACTATTTAATTCAAGTTAAGCTTAAGAAATTATATTTAGTCTTATAGATATAAAATTATCAAAATGATAATGAATTAACAAAAATAAAAATAAAAGAACCACATGTCTGTGGAGTGTGTGTTAATTTTTTTTTCTACTTTATTTTAAAACGTAAATAACTCCCAAAATATAAATTGTTTCATGAAAAATTATATATTTTCAATTTACAAATCATAAAATTTAAAATAATATTCATCATCAATATATTCGATGAAAAAATAGGTAAAAATTATCATTATATTTATAAGAGAATAATAATTCAAACTAGCCGACTTTCAATTATATATCAGCAGCCCTTAGTCACATAAACATTAAACACGATTATAATTGTTACTTTAGTCATATTACCGACCTCAGTCACACTTGTAAATCTCAACCATTGCATTGCCGACCTTCAGTCACATTATTTACCCTCAAACAATTGAACACAATCACATTTCCGTTCTAAGTCACATTGTAACTGTATTTTATTTATTTATTTATTTTTTACATACAATCACTAAATAATTGTCAATTAGGTATGTGTTTAAAGTAAGGATGGCCAATTCCGGACCAAGACCCAGATCCGGGTCTGGAAATGATTTTCAATTCCTGAGTCCGGATCAAGATTCGGAAAAAATTATCCCGATTCAAACTCGGATATATCATGGGATCCAGATATATCTCGGATTCATCGGATTCAGATCTCATCCTCTTTGTGATGATGATCGATGAAGATGATGATTGGTGAGTGATGAAAATGATGAGGACGATTGCTTTTTATATTTTATATTTTTATTTTTTAAAAAAATTAACCAGATCAGGAATAATGTGAAATCGGATCCAGACCCGAATTTGTACGGATCCTTAAAATCGAAACCTAGATCCATGAAAAATATATTACAGACCCGGGTCCTTCCGAGTTGTCCGGATCCAGATCTTTTTGACATCCATATCTAAGTGCGTATTTATTTAGGCATAATCATATTGCGCGATATACGTGGTTTCATCCGCACAAAAAAAGAATTAATATTTAATATATATTTAAAATAAAAATAAGTACATTCAAAACGCAATCTTCAAAGGCAAGCTAAGAGATTAAGATATATTTGGGTTTGCACACTTAAAAAAAAAAAAAAAAAAAAAAAAAAAAAAAAAAAAAAAAAAAAAAAACCTGTCCATGCAAACATTTTTTTTTTTTTCCTTTTTTGCTTGTGGGTAAGGGTAAAGGGAGGAAAAATTAGGTCAAATCTTATTAGTTAAAAAATGACTAAAGAGTAATAAAACTTAAAATCTTAATATTAAAGAATAAACAAGATAAAAGGTAGAGTTTTTCTATAATATGATGAGAATTGTGTGTTTTTTTAATAAATTTATATTTAGAATCCCTTCATTTTCTAGTTCTCTCTCTAACTCTCTCTTTTTAAATTATTCCATAGTAATTTTTCAATAGTTTTTTTGGTTGGCCATTGTAATTCAAATATTTTCCCCAAAAATATAAGTGGGTGGATAAGCCCAATTATATTTTTAATCCCCTATCTCATTCAAAACTCAAACCTAGACAATGTGCTTTGAAAGCTCTTATTTTTATCATTATGATTATGCCTTTGAGGGCATCCGAATTCAAAACTTAAAGAAGAATATATTTTAAAAAAATCAATGAGCTTCATCGACCATTATTTTTTTTAAATAAAATACTATCAAGATTTATATTTGACTCATCTTAAATGACTTCATGCCATAAACGAATATATCTAACACAAATAAAACTTATTTAGTAAACGAATTAATTAGCTTGAACTTATATTTGATTTATTTATTAAATGGATTGACACGGATTCAACTTATTTATTATATTCAACTGATTCGAATCAATTTTTAGATGTAAAAACCTATTTATTTGATGTCAAATCAAATCAAATAAATAAATCTTGATCTAGATTTCATCCCTAGCTAGGCTCATGTCAAGTTGAATGTCCACACTCCACATGCAACTTGTTAAGAACTTGGGGTTGTAGTTTGGAAATTTACGAGTAATTAATGAAAATTTATAACATGTTTAATATTATTATTTTTAATCAAAATTACAATTTAAAAATTCATATTTGCTACACACTATCAACATTTTACTTCACAGCGCCCGCTGCCTACCAAACGAAACCTTACTAAAGTAATTAAAGAAAATAAAAGGAGTAATAACTCATCTCCCTATAAAAGTGTGCCACAATTACATAGAGACTCATGTTCGAGAAAAATAGAGTTGACATTAATGCTGCAGATTGCTGCATAAGTTTCTGCTGTTATCTCTGCATGTTAATTTATTCATTTCTTGATTTGTGAAATCTATGTATATGCTACACATCACAACTGCACTACTACGCCTCAACTTTTTTTTTTTTTTAAATCGTTGGAAACTCAACGGCCAAATCATTCTTTTCGGGTTTAAGGCGAAGTAGTTAAAAATCCCGGTTATCCCAAATTATTACAAGAAACGTATTCCCTGAATTCGAACCCAAAACCTCAAGGTGAGATCCTGAGCCCTACACCACCAAACCATGTCTACTGGGGACACTAGACTTCAACCCATCACCATGAATTTAAGAATTGGATAGTATTGCGTGCCAAATGTTATTTAATATGAAAATCTTTCGTGCTTTGAATCACACATATGCTTTATATAATAAGCAATGCCATTCATATAGTTTGGAGGAAGAAAATTTCTAGCTGAATTGAGGGTGATGGTATGTGCATGTTTATATTCATTGAATACGCTAGCAATGGTCCTGATTTTTGTTTACTGTCTAATGTTGATTCTTTTGTAGTCCATCACTTATTGTGGGCAGCAAATCCTGCAACTGAAGGTCAAGTGCTGAATAAAATTCAAAACCCAGTTGATTGCGTGGGTTACAAGAAACAATGGCAGGAGAAGATATTTATACTAAA
This sequence comes from Zanthoxylum bungeanum, assembly GCA_019454045.1. Lineage (NCBI taxonomy): Eukaryota > Viridiplantae > Streptophyta > Magnoliopsida > Sapindales > Rutaceae > Zanthoxylum > Zanthoxylum bungeanum. The sequence goes on from SKCR01048061.1 coordinate 11,001, forward strand.
GATGGAACAATTGATTACCGCAATAAACCGGCCATCAAGAAAGAAACAGGAACATGGAAATCATGCCCTTATATCCTAGGTAATTGTTTATTAAATTATTATTGATTCTAAACCTTAGGGCTCTTTGCAAAATGATCACTCCAAAAATAATTATAGCTAAGTAGCTTGATGATTATACTTGCAGGAAATGAATGCTGCGAAAGATTGGCTTATTATGGAATTAACACTAATCTCGTTAACTATCTCAAGTTCCAACTAAACCAGAGAAATGTTGAAGCTGTTAATAATGTCACAAATTGGTCTGGTACGTGCTATGTCATGCCATTGATCGGGGCATTTCTAGCTGATGCATACTTGGGAAGATATTGGACAATTGCTAGCTTCTCCATCATTTATGTTATTGTAAGTTTGTCAAAGCAGAACAGCTGTTCTCACTTCTCAGCTAACTTAAGAGCCAGTGCATCTTTTTTGTTTTTGATTATCTCACTTCATTTGGGATGATAAGTTAATATCTTGTACTGTTTCAGGGGATGACAATATTGACGGTGTCAGCATCTGTCCATGGACTAAAACCAGTTTGCGATGAAAAGAATGTTTGCCATCCAACAAGGTTGCAAATTGCTGCATTTTTTGTAGGACTTTACTTGATAGCTCTGGGGACTGGAGGGATTAAGCCTTGTGTCTCGTCTTTTGGGGCAGATCAATTTGATAATTCTGATGAAACAGAGAAGAAAAAGAAGAGTTCTTTCTTCAATTGGTTTTACTTTTCGATAAACATCGGTGCCCTTGTTGCTGCTTCTTGTCTTGTTTCGATTCAAACAAATGTTGGCTGGGGTTGGGGTTTTGGCATCCCAGCAGTGGCTATGGCCATTGCTGTTGTAAGTTTCTTTTGGGGTTCTAGGCTTTATAGACACCAAAGGCCTGGAGGGAGTCCCTTGACTCGCATTTGCCAGGTATTAGTAGCTTCTTTCAGGAAATTTCGGATACAAGTGCCTGCTGACAAGTCTCTTTTATATGAGACTGCTGATGAGGAATCTGCTGTCACTGGAAGCCGCAAGCTTGATTACACCGAGCAGTTAAGGTAAGGTATATATAGTACTTGAACAATTTGTTATATGAGCAATTTAGCTTAATTTGAGAATTGCTTAATTATCTGTATCATCAGTTTCCTTGACAAAGCAGCTGTTGAGACTCCATCAGATCGTGTCAAAGGCTCAGTAAATGCATGGAGACTTTGCACTGTGACGCAAGTTGAAGAATTCAAGTCCATTATTAGATTGCTTCCAATATGGGCAACTGGCATTGTGTTTTCTGCTGTATACAGTCAAATGGGCACATTGTTCGTGCTGCAAGGTAACACAATGAACCTTCACATGGGCAGCTCATTTGAAATCCCCTCAGCTTCACTCTCCCTCTTTGACACAATCAGTGTCATCCTTTGGGTACCAATTTACGACCGTCTTATTGTGCCATTTGCAAGAAAGTTCACAGGTCATAAAAACGGATTCACTCAACTCCAACGCATAGCCATTGGCCTTGTTATTTCAATCTTCGCAATGTTAGCTGCCGGGACTTTAGAGCTCGTGAGGCTGAGGGAGGTGAAGAAACACAATTACTATGAGCATAAGCACATACCAATGTCAGTATTCTGGCAGGTTCCCCAGTACTTCATTATAGGATGTGCCGAAGTTTTCACCTTTATCGGGCAACTGGAGTTCTTTTATGAGCAGGCCCCTGACGCCATGAGGAGCCTATGCTCAGCTCTGTCACTAACAACTGCTGCATTAGGGAACTATTTGAGCACACTGCTCGTTAACATCGCGACAGATTTAAGCACTAGGCATGGCAATCCTGGCTGGATTCCAGACAACTTGAACTATGGTCACCTTCACTACTTCTTCTGGCTTTTGGCTATACTGAGTGTGCTGAATTTAGGGGCATATCTAATGGTTGCTAGGTGGTATACATATAAGAAGCCGGTAGTAGCCACCCCTTGATCCATGTTCTTATATTCATTTTTTGATTTCATTAGCATCTTTATTTTCATGGGAAACTCAGATTTTGTTTTTTTTGAAAGACTGTGATTGTGATTTCTGCAGCAGTGTCAATAATGTTGCTGCCATTGAAAAGCTTATCAATAGACTGTGATTCTATGATTGATCCCATATGGCAATAATCTCTTAATAGTTTAGCTTTTTCCTAAATGGATATTATTCACTTTTGCTTCTAAACTTTAATGCCTGCTCATTGACATTAATATAATCAAATTTTTTATAAGAATAAAATTTGAATAAGGTAAGTACAAGGACAGCCATGATGAGATGGTGATGTTGGCAAAAAAGGAAAACAATTTGTCAGCAAAAGCAATAATAATTTGAATTAGGCAAGTACAGATCAACAATTTGAACCCATAAGCCCCTCAATTTTTGTATATGTATTGTAATTACAAATCTTTGATAAGATTACAATTTGAATAGGGTAAGTACAAGGTCAGCCATGATGAGATGGTGATGTTGGCAATAAGGGAATACAATTTGTAAGCAAAGCAATAACCTGATCCAAAGCTGGCCATTGTCTCATTGCTAGCATGCTTCCTATTTTCACTTATGCTTTGATATCATCTTTGACTCTCCACTCATATCTCAACTCTACTTGAACAAAATAAAAATATGCTTTCACTATAAAATACAACTCAAAAAATTAAAAAATAATTTATAATGTTATTTAATTACTTATATTTTCTAATATTAATATATATATGATTTATAAAAAAAACAAAAAAACTAGTGGGCCCAGTGGGGGCAACTGCCCTCACTGGGCCTTAAGTGGCTCCGACACTGAATTGGATCGCTCCACTAGTAAGCCCTCGTCCAAAACTAGGACCATACATTTTCTTTAGAGTATGCGCAAAGTGCTTTCAAACAAATCGCTTTCGTTACACTGACGTCGTACCCTTCACATTTCTGAAAAAATATTCATTTGTTAGCTTCTATTGAATGACTAAATTAACCTTTTAAAATAGTCCTACCGAGTAAATAAACATTAAGGGCATTTTCGTCTTCTGACAAAATATGTCCTTAAATTACAAATTACAAAAGCTCTGAGAAAAAAAGGTTGTTGGTACAGTTGTTGCGCCGCGTGGGAGTATCAGGCGCGTGTAAGTACGTGGGATGAGAATCTCTCTAAAGATAACTGTTTGGGCCCCATATAGTAATTTACTAATTTTAGGAGATTAAACACTGTATGTAAACTGGAATTGCTATTTAAGCTGAATTAAAAGAGAGTGCATTTTCTTCGGAAAATGGTTCAGATTCAAAGTTACCCACAATTAGCTGTAAACAGAAGAATCTCAATTTTAAGAATCATAAATGGTAAATTAAATCCCACCTAATAATTGTTAGATCCTTTTTCTATTACGGTTTCCTCAAAATATTTTATATTATTTATAACCCCTCTTATTATTTGGAATTCCCAAATACTGTACATTATAAAATCTATAATATTTAAAAAGGATTAATATTATTTCACTATTTTAAAAATTGAGTAATAACAAATGTGTATAACAAATATTATAGTATCTATAAAAAAAACATTACATTTTAATCGTTTATATTAATAGAAAAATATAATAAAATATGAAATCTTTTGTAATAATAGAATCAAAAATAAAGACATGATTTTATTTTAAAAATGACTAAAAAATAACATTATATATAATATTTATGTTCCCCGAAATATATAAAAACCCTATTTAAAAATATGCACTATAAAATCTATATAAGATAGGGAAAAAAAATTATCAAAATATTTAAGGACCATAATGCAAAAGAATAAAAAACAAGGCAATATGAGCTCTACAAAACGCACGTATACGTGATGGTAAAAGATTTGTCTCTGACTTCAATTCTGTCTCTAATTAATTTAATCATCATCTTTTTGGGGTGCAAGAGTTGGAACCGGACCTTACTTTGTGGTCCTGGTTTTGCTCGCCATTCACATCAAGAGCCCATTTACTCTGCTTTCGGATCTCTCTGTTTCTTCACTCTTCACTTCACCACAAGAGGTTTATATATATATATATATATATATATATATCTATCCCCCCTCAAAACTTGTTCTTTATCACATTTTCTTGGTGGGTTTTTGTTTTTACATTAATGCATGCATGTAATTTTCTTTTTTGTTGTTTTGAGTTTTAGGGGTTTTGATTATTTTTATGTATTAAAAAATTATTGTATTTGGTTTGTTTGTAATGTGTTAACTCCTCCACTTATCTTGCATTAGATTTTTATGCTGCCCATTGTTTAAGAATTGATTTATTTTTTAATGATTCTTTATTATTAACAATGTTTAGTTTATTGTATCGACTCTAAATTCCTCAATTTTATGATTATCTTATCTTTAAGCCTGGGAATTTTTAATTTTGTTATGAAGTTGACTACAATAACAATGTTTTATAGCAAGCAATGCATAATTGCATATACTTGAATCATCTTTCGCCTAGTTTTAAAATGATAAAGTATTATTTGTAGATTCTTTGACTGTGGGTCACTCTTAATTTTTGTTTTGCACTATTGTATATCCCTATCTCCTTGGTGGTGTTCATCATGTCTTCCGACATCATCTTTGGGTTTTAAGAAAGATAATAGCGTTTTCTTTTTCTTTTATTTATTTTTTCATTATTATCAAGATCCCTGACTTTGCTGCTTTGAAGTATTGACTGATGTGTGGTTGGTGTCCATTAGTTTACTCGACAGCATTCATTGACATTCCTTATAAATCTTGGGGTGCTTTCATGCTTTTGCATATTTTGTTGTATTTCATAATCATGTATGGTGAGTGAGTGAATGGTTTTGCAAAGCACTAACCATAAATTCATATCTCATCCAATATTATGTTTTGTATTATTTTTAATTTATTGATTCTAAGAATCACTCTGCTGATTTTGCAGTGTGACTTGCTGAGATAGAAAGATCAAGCTCGATCAAGTTCAACTTTACTTCGCTGATAGCACATTCACAAGGACAACATGGCAGAAGAAGATATCTATACCAAAGATGGGACGGTGGACATACATAAAAATCCTGCTAATAAGAAGAAAACTGGGAATTGGAAGGCATGCTGGTTTATTCTTGGTATGGACCGTATGGTTTTAAACATCTGTTGTTTAGTGCCGTACCATCTGTTTTCATTATTTCGTGATATCTAATGCACCTGATAAATTGAACAAATCAATAATTTTTATTGCAGGAAATGAATGCTGTGAGAGGCTGGCATATTATGGGATGAGTACCAATCTGGTGAATTATCTCCAGAAGCAGCTCAATCAAGGAAATGTCACTGCATCAAACAATGTCACAAATTGGTCAGGAACCTGCTATATCACTCCATTGATTGGAGCATTTTTAGCTGATTCATACATGGGGAGATATTGGACCATTGCCAGTTTCTCAATCATCTATTTCTTTGTAAGTGTGGTTAAAAAATACAAATCATTCTCTTCTATTAAGTACATTAAAGCTTGAATAAGATGTTTTTCATTTTCTTAAGTTTAGATCTTGACAATAGACAGGTTAATCGTAACATCGATCAAATTCCTTAAAATCACAACAAGTTGTTTGATGCAGTAATACGTCTTTGTTTAAGTCATTGTGGAAATGTTTCAGTGAAATTTTCCCCGTTTCTACCCTTTCCCATTCAAAAATTTCCATTCTTCTGTAGGAGATGGCTTTTCTCATATGACTGGTTTCTGTTTCATTTGAAACTTTAACGAGGATTCTCAGTGCTTGGTTTCGTTTGTGACATCTGGCCTGGTTCCAAAATAATACTGAATTAGAAAGAAAGGCATCAAGCAGAGTAATCATTATTGCATAAATCATGTTGTCAAACAGGTTCATTTTTTCCCCGGGAAATCGGGAATGATGAAGTCTTATTTGTTTTGCAGGGAATGACACTGTTAACACTGACTGCTTCTGTCCCTGGATTAAAACCATCATGTGACAAGGATGCCTGCCATGCAACAGGAGCACAAACAGCGGCCACCTTTGTTGCACTTTACTTGATCGCTCTTGGGACTGGAGGCATTAAGCCATGTGTCTCATCCTTTGGTGCAGATCAATTTGATGAAACTGATGATGGTGAGAGGGAGAAGAAGAGCTCTTTTTTTAATTGGTTTTACCTTTCAATCAATATTGGTGCACTTGTTGCTTCCTCTGTTCTGGTGTGGATACAAATGAATGTGGGCTGGGGTTGGGGGTTCGGAATCCCAGCAGTTGCAATGGCCATTGCAGTCGTATTTTTCTTCTCAGGCAGCCGGTTGTATCGGATTCAAAAACCTGGAGGCAGTCCGCTTACAAGGATTGTGCAGGTTATAATTGCATCCTTTAGGAAATCAAATGTTCAAGTTCCTGCTGATAAGTCTCTTCTTTATGAGACCACAGATGAGGAAAGCAATATCCAAGGAAGCCGCAAACTTGAGTCAACAGACAAATTCAAGTAAGTGTATTGTATTTCCATCCCCAAGCACTTCTCTGATATGAGGTTTTCATTTTCTCATTAATCAGTATATGACGTATCTAAAATAATCTCACGTTCATATACCATTTTAAATGTACAGTAGCTCAAACTCAAAAGTAATCACTGCTCAGTAATCTCATAATGTTTGCAAGAGGATCTGAGATGGTCTCTGCTATCTCACACTATGAGATATCCATAACTGTTAATGTGCCAAATTAGCATATAAGCTCCCATAATTTGCCACTGTAATACGGTTAACACAGTCACTGATCTGCTTTAAGAATATTAAAGTGGCCAGATGTTCTTGAACCTCTTCTGGTTACTATGCAGTTTTGTTGTTTCAAATGGTCTCAAGCTTTTCATTAGTTTGCGAAATTTGTTTGGTTGATCATTCTTCTCAACAAAATTGATAAATTACAGGTTCTTTGACAAGGCTGCTGTGGAGACTCAGACTGATCGTGTCAAGGGTTCAGCAGATCCATGGAGACTCTGCACAGTGACTCAAGTTGAAGAGCTCAAAGCCATAATCAGATTGCTGCCGGTATGGGCATCTGGAATCATTTTCGCAACTGTGTATAGCCAGATGAGCACCATGTTTGTTTTACAAGGCAACACATTGGATCAGCACATGGGACCTCGCTTCAAGATTCCATCAGCATCCCTCTCCCTCTTCGACACTCTCAGTGTTATCTTCTGGGCTCCTGTATATGACAAAGTCATTGTCCCATCGGCAAGAAAATTCACAGGCCACGAACGAGGCTTCACCCAACTGCAACGAATGGGCATCGGACTTGTCATCTCCATTTTCTCCATGGTTGCAGCAGGGATTTTGGAGGTTGCTCGGCTAAACATAGTAAAGAGGAACAACTACTATGATCTTGAGACAATTCCCATGTCGATTTTCTGGCAAGTCCCACAGTATTTTATTATTGGGTGTGCAGAAGTGTTTACTTTCATCGGACAGATAGAATTCTTCTATGACCAGGCACCTGATGCTATGAGAAGCTTGTCCTCAGCTCTATCACTCACAACTGTGGCAGCAGGCAACTACTTGAGTACATTGCTTGTTACTGTTGTCACCAAAGTGACCACAACGAACGGAAAGCTTGGATGGATTCCGGATAATTTGAACAGGGGCCATCTTGATTATTTCTACTGGGTCCTCACTATTCTCAGCGTGTTGAATTTCTTTGTGTACCTATGGATTGCAAAGTGGTTTACCTACAAGAAGGCTACTGGACGTGCACATTGATCTCAAGAATTGGTAGGCGGATTCATATATATATATATATATATATATATATATTTATTTTCATTAAGATTTCAGTTTTATTTTCTCTGTTTGTGGTTGATAGACAAAAATGTTTTGCACATACAGTTTCAAATATCCTATTATTAATCTAGAGTGTGTCGGTGTTTGCTTCATGGTGGTTTGAATTTTGATTTATTTGCGTACAGGACTAATAGTCTTGCATTGCATTGCTTCAAAATTCTTTATTTGGTTTGGTGTAGCTCTATTATCTATATATGATGTGTTGCCTAACTGGGAAGGAACTAGTCAAGTTTAGTGAAGCCTGGCTCGAAAATGACCGGGCCAGGGCCTAGACCGGGATTTTTTAAGCCCAATTAAATTATAAAATTGTGGTGTAATTCATATATTCAATGGATTAACTTGATACAAAATCAAAAATGACGTATTTAGTATAACCCTTGAACGTACTTGATAAAACTAATATTATTCTACAAAATTTTAGATTTTTTAAATTTTTGAGCTTGGACTCGGACTTTTTGATGTAAGCTCGACTCAGAGGCTTTGTTATGTAAAGCTCAAGCCCAATTAGTGTGAGATGATCATGCTTAACTCCGACCGTCCCAATTAAATTCTAAAAGACGAATTCGAATTAAAATAATTTATTTTGTCATTAAATATATATATATATATATATTTCGGTCTATTTGATAAGATTTTATTCAAACTACTAAAGAGTTATTAGAGATGAAGAAACCACTTTTACAAAGTTTTGAAGTACTTTTGAGTTAACAATATCTCAAATTATGTATTTTTATTAATATCCATCAGGTAATAATTTGATCGAAAGAATCACTAGGGAAATGCTTCCTAAAGAAAGAGTTAATCTTTTACTTATATAGGGCTATTTAAATAATAATAATAATAATAACAAGTGGATTTGTGATGGTCAGTTGTTTGAGACATTTTAATTTGTATAGGGAAATGGACAATAAAACACACGGGATAATGTAAATGGAATATGGGGCTGAAAAAAATCCACTTTCTAATACAAAATCCTCACTCCCTCTTTTTTTTCTCTGAGTCTGAGAATCAAAGGGAAAAATGATTACCCTCAAAGCTATAGCTATTCAAACATCCTTAACCTCAACTAAACATTCACTTTTCCACACAAGAAGACTTACAAGCACAAAGATTTCATCTGTTTCCCTCTGCAAGTCCAAAGATTCTGAATCTGAAGAATCCTCATCCGAAGGAGATACTCAAAAGCAAGAGCTGCTGGCAAGAATTGCAATGCTTCAAACTCAAAAAGTTCGTCTTACGGATTACTTGGATGAAAAATCAGCTTATCTGACTCAATTTGCTGAAGAAGCCAATGCTGAGTTTGACAAGATTGGAGAGGATGCTCTCAAAGGACTCGACGATGCTAGCTCCAGGGTAAGTGAGACATGTTATAGGAATATATTTGTAACTAAATATTGTGCTTCTGCGCAATAGTAGCTAATGTTTATCAGTCATCCACTCACTTAAACTCGATAGCTAGTGATCTGTGTTTATGCATTACATCAGACAAATGATCATGGTGGTTATGCTATGCTATATAGTTCACAAGCCAGTTGTTCGTTTTGTGGCTAGCAGATAATGGAGAATATAGAGTCTCAAATGCAAGCCTTTGAAGAATCTGCAGAAGAGAACAGAATGGAGATTGAGGAAAATGATAGCAAGTTAGCAGAATTTGAAGGTCAAATGGTAGAAGAGCGGAATGAGGGGATGTTCTTTAAAAGCCTGGGGCAGAAGAAAAAGCCTGTAGAGAAAGCAAAAGCTAAAGAGGAATTGAAGAAGATAAGAGAGATTAATGCAGAAACTGCCGGATCAAAAACCAGGAGAAATATTTACCTTGCTTTAATTGGTCTGCTAGCCATTGGCATTGCTGATTCTTTCATCTCTTCATCCGATTGGCGAAAAGTTGCAGTTCTGGGAGCAATTTTAGTGCCTTTGCTTCTTCAGTTCCTCTATGAGCAGGGGCTGCTATCAGAAACAGAAAAAACAATAGATGAAAAAACTGACCAAAAAAAGAAATGAAAGCCCTTCCTCTCTAGTTTTTTGAATATCTTGTGCAATACATTTAGCCTTGGTTTGAAAAATATAGCATGATACATAACCCCCTGTGATACCTTAGCACAAGGGGCTGATACATCAAGCAACTTTGCTTTTGCATCATCTTCATCTGATCTTGGTGATATCACTGCAATCACCAAAACCCAAGTAGTGATTGAACATGTATGATGCTTTGTTCTGCACATAAAAATATTTCATTCCTTCTCATAAACATAGTTTATGACAACGTCCAATTAGTTTCAATTCAACATTTTGCTAAAAAAATATGAGATGAAAAATTTACGATATAGATAACTAATGACGAAGACTGGCAAGCAAAAGCAGAAAGCTTTCTGCCCGACTTGTCTGACATCTAAATAACAATCCACTCCCAGTTATCCAGGGCTAGGATGGCTAAACTGAAGTTTAGCCAACAAATGTTGCAGCTGCCTATACAAAAAAAGGAAATTATAAACAGCAATTGTTAGAAATTTGATGTTTGATACTTTATACGATTCAATTGGTTCATCAAACACACTTTTAATTGTAGAAATACCTCGTGTAGTTAGCACATCGCCTTGGCCTTATCTGACCTTCCCAAAAATTCCTCCCGAGTTTTATAATTTAGAAAAGTTCCATCCATATAATGTGTGACAATATCTATGCCTCAAAATTGCACTATTTAACTGTAATCACTGTATTCCGCATGCCAGTTAACAAGAAGGATTTTGAGGGTTTCACCATTTTGATTTGGCAACTTGTTCCCATTGAAGATACATCTGCAAAACTGTGCATGCATGACTGTTTCAGGAAATGAAAATAAACAATAGGTTATAATTCATTAATTTCGTAAAGAATTGCTCATACCTCAACTTCAATGCAAAATGCTCCATTCTCGCACCCATTGGTTTTTTAGGGTGGGTACTGGATCCAGTGTTTAAAAAAACGGTTGAGGCGGCCGCCTCGAGGCGCCGCCTCGCCGCCTCGCGGCAACAGCGCCTCGAGGCGGCCGCATTATGCGGTTTTTCTGAGGCGCCCGCCTCTCTGCTGGTGAGGCGGCCGCCTCACGCAAAATCGGGTTGAGGCGGCCGCCTCACAAGCAAAGGTTTTTTTTTTTAAAAAAAAAAAATTTCTAAAATGAAACGACGACGTTTTGGTCCAAAACGTCGTCGTTTCATTGAACAACTGAGTGGCAGTAGAGCACTTGCACAAAAAAGGAGCAGAGACCAAAGTAAGTTAATCTTGTACAAATAATGCAATTTATATAATCAAATTAAAAAATAATACGACTTTATGTTATTTGTTTGGGAAAGGGAAAGCTCCACAATTAGTGGATGAAGACAATACAAGTGAAGGAGGTTCTTTGGATGATGACCCATCTGATGATGACATAGATTTTGACCCAAGCTTCATGCCGCTAGACACTAATGATAGCTTATTTAGGGATTATTTATCAATAATTTTTTGAACATACTATGAATTATGAAGAAAGTACTGTATTTTGAATTACTTATCAATAGTTTTTTGAACATACTATGAATTATGAAGAAATGAATGTATTTTGGATTGTTTTTCCGATTTTCGGATCGAGGCGCCCGCCTCACCGCCTCGAGGAGGTCCGCCTCGCGCCTCAATGGCCGGCCGCCTCGAGGCGCCGCCCCGTATTTTTAAACATTGACTGGATCCTTCCACCTGAACCCAGGAATTTCGATTGGCTTGCCCCACAGACTAGTTCCAATATTTATTCTTGTGTGGCTTATATCAATGGAGCATCTTCGGGGCTAGGTATTGTTTCTCCAATCATTGTAGTACCAAGTACTTCTTGGCGAGCTCTAATATGATCTAAGCATCCATAGCTAAATGATTAAAGCGCCCAACTCATAATTGGTGAAATCGTAGGATCAATTCCTACTGGATGGATGCCAATGGTGCTCATACATGCTAAAAGGAGAAGAAAACAATAACAGTCACAAACTCATTTATATCATACAATTTGACTCAGAAGTAGCTTGAGTTGGTGATAAAAACTGACAAAGACAAGGTATCACTGGGAGTGGGAGTCCGTACTTATTATTAAGCTTTTCTGACGACAAAAGATCATGTAGAATCCCCATTGTTTATCATTGCTCACAAGTATGTCATGTAATGGCAATGGGAAGAATTCCATGTCGCAAAGCATCATTTAGGAATTCAACAGCATCTGATATTCTATTGTATGAACATGGCCCCTTGAGAGTAATATTATAAGGTATGATATCTGGCTGCAAACGTTTTTCTTGAATATGGTCCCAAACTCCCAGTGCCTTCTCACCGTCTCTAGTTTTGTAAAGCCCATCCACAAGGGTGTTATAAGATACAAGATTTGGAACACTGTTCCACTTCTTCATGTTTGAATAGAGTTGCAAAGCATCTTCAACTTTGCATACGGAGCAGATCCCAAGTTGGTGATAAAAAATGACAAAGACAAAGCAACAGTGGGAATGGGAGTCCATACTTACTACTACCAAACTTTTCTGAACAAAAGATCATGTAGAAGCCCTATTGTTTATCACTGCTCACAAGTATGTCATGTAATGGCAGTCAGCAATTCCATGACGCAAAGCATCATTCAGGAAACAGGAATTCAACAGCATCTGATATTCTACTATATGAACATAGCCCCTTGAGAGTAATATTATAAGATATGATATCTGGCCGCAAACATTCTTCTTGAATATGATCCCAAACCTCCAGTGCCTTCTCACCGTCTCTAGTATTGTAAAGCTCATCCACAAAGGTGTTATAAGTTACAAGATTTGGAACACAGTTCCACTTCTTCATGTTTGAATAGAGCTGCAAAGCATCTTCAACTTTGCAAAACAGAGCCCAAATTGGTGATAAAAACAGACAAAGACAAAGCAACAGTGGGAGCGGGAGCGGGAGTGGGAGTCCATACTTACTACCAAGCTTTTCTAAACAACAAAAGATCATGTAGAAGCCTCATTGTTTATCACTTGTCACAAGTATGTCATGTAATGGAAGTGGGAAGAATTCATGTCGCAAAGCATCATTCAGGAATTCAACAACATCTGATATTCTATTGTATGAACATGGCCCCTTGAGAGTAATATTATAAGGTATGATATCTGGCTGCAAACGTTTTTCTTGAATATGGTCCCAAACTCCCAGTGCCTTCTCACCGTCTCTAGTTTTGTAAAGCCCATCCACAAGGGTGTTATAAAATACAAGATTTGGAACACTGTTCCACTTCTTCATGTTTGAATAGAGTTGCAAAGCATCTTCAACTTTGCATACGGAGCAGATCCCAAGTTGGTGATAAAAATTGACAAAGACAAGGCAACAGTGGAAGTGGAAGTGGGAGTGGGAGAGGGAGTGGGAGTCCATACTTACTACTACCAAACTTTTCTGAACAAAAGATCATGTAGAAGCCCTATTGTTTATCACTGCTCACAAGTATGTCATGTAATGGCAATCAGCAATTCCATGACGCAAAGCATCATTCAGGAAACAGGAATTCAACAGCATCTGATATTCTACTATATGAACATAGCCCCTTGAGAGTAATATTATAAGATATGATATATGGCCGCAAACATTCTTCTTGAATATGATCCCAAACCTCCAGTGCCTTCTCACCGTCTCTAGTATTGTAAAGCCCATCCACAAAGGTGTTATAAGTTACAAGATTTGGAACACAGTTCCACTTCTTCATGTTTGAATAGAGCTGCAAAGCATCTTCAACTTTGCAAAACAGAGCCCAAATTGGTGATAAAAACAGACAAAGACAAAGCAACAATGGGAGCGGGAGTCCATACTTACTACCAAGCTTTTCTAAACAACAAAAGATCATGTAGAAGCCTCATTGTTTATCACTTCTCACAAGTATGTCATGTAATGGAAGTGGGAAGAATTCATGTCGCAAAGCATCATTCAGGAATTCAACAGCATCTGATATTCTACTGTATGAACATAGCCCCTTGAGAGTAATATTATAAGATGTGATATCTGGCCGCAAACATTCTTGAATATGATCCCAAACCTCCAGAGCCTTCTCACCGTCTCTAGTTTTGTAAAGCCCATCCACAATGATGAGAAACCCCTTGAACACGAAGCCAAGGAAACCCAACGAAAGAGAACTAAGCCTCAAGAATCTTGAATCTTGATTTTATAAGAACAAAATCCTTCCAAGATCTACGCAAACCCCAAGGACCTGTCCTTGAAAATCCTTGTAGAATCCCGACAGTCTTTTGCTAGTAAGAACGCCACAAAGATCACCACTCCTTTGATAAGTTATTTGTTCATCATTGAACAAGAAGAATCACTCTTCTCACAAACACACAAATTGATTTGAAAATTAGGTTAAACATTCAGTCTTCATTAATGAAAATGATGTGCTTAAATAGTTCAAGAAGAAACCTTAATAAGATGCAAAGACTAAAATATCCCCAAGCTAAATTAGACCTAATTTCATGCATGAGCTTTAAATAATATTAAAGTTCAGCCCATGACACCAAAACATGAATTAAACTTAAAAACATAAAACATAGAAAGCTATAGGGATAATTTGCATCCGCATTTTGACCAGGAAGGATCCCGAATTTGACTTTGATGTAAACTATAAAGTTGTAGATCTATGAGTCTTCTTTCCAACGTAACTTGAATCAACAAAATCGGATATCAAATGAGAAAGTTAAGGTCAAAATACGAAATTTGCGCAAATCCTGCCAGCTGGAACATGTTAACCTCTTGGGCTTGAAACTGCTTCCTCACAGCCGGCTTAATCCTATAGTATTAGGGTCAAATGGATCAATTTAATACCCTCCTCTGTAAAGCCCATATGATGTAAGTCTGCTCCTCTAGTATGTTTATCACATTCGGCCACCGTGCTGGGTTAAATCTACCATTGCCTCCTTAATCTTCTTTGCTCCATGTCTTGTAATAGGCCCAACTGGAACACATAATGGATCACTCCTCTTGACCGCATCTCCTCCCTCCTTAAATCCCTCTTGTGCTGTCTGGATCACATCACACAAGGGTGTTATAAGTTACAAGATTTGGAACAAAGTTCCACTTCTTCATGTTTGAATAGAGCTGCAAAGCATCTTCAACTTTGCATGCAGAGCAGAGCCCATGAATTAAAATGTTACACATAATTACATGAGGCCTAAAACCCTTTTCAAGGACTAGGCGCCACAAGTTGAGAGCCACGTCAATCTTCTTGCTTTGACAAAGGCCATTCATCAACAAACTATATGCGATCGTGTATGGGTTCCACCCTTTCTCTAGCATCTCCTTCAGAACAGTGTATGCCTCACTAAATCTTTCTACCTCACATAAACCACTAATGAGAGTGTTATATGAGACAACAGTTGCATAGCAAACCTTTGCGCCCATTTCCTTAAAAAAGTGAATTGCATCCTAAGTATTTAAGCTCGTATAAACCCATTCATAAGTGTATTACAAGTATGGGCATTCAATTTACAACCATGCCTAGCCATTTGATTAACTAAACTGGCCGCATCAGCTGATCTCCCTTCTTTGCATAACCCATCAATCATGGAGACAAGGTTCGAAAACTCGGTATGCGGTGTGAGGCGGTCCCCCACGTAAGGAGAGGCGGGCAGCCTCGAGGCGGTCAAGGCAACAACCTCAATCCGAACATGGAAAAAAACTAAAAACATTAAAATAAATCATCTACAACAAATCCATAACAACTAATACATAAAGCATCAATCAAACCAAAACAAAATGAAATATAACAAAATAGTAAACGTACTAGTAAATGTTGATTATTTTTAGAGATAATAATTATTTAGCCATTTCCGGTTAAGCATTGAGGTCGGGCTACTCTGTTAACATTGTTAACAACACTACCGGAAAAACAAAATTGAAAATTTTATTTTCTGTACATTTAGTCTATAAAGAAGCTCAAGTTGAGACTCTTTATCCCTACTTTCAGTTCCATTATATAATTTTTTTTATTTTCTTTTAAAAATAATAACTTTAGGGCTTTTGGGTCGAGACGTCCGCTTCAAACCGCCTCGATTCGAGGCGACATGAGGCGGGCTGGCTCAGGCCTTTGAGGCGGTCTTATTGAAAACTCAATCTGAGGCAATAGCCTTGACGCACCATGGTCGCGAGGCGGCACCCTGAGGCGCGCCTCAGATGGAGTTTTTAAACTATGCATGGAGGTATATGCAAATGCATCCAAATCACCTCCTCCTCCTTCTCTTTCAATATCAGTAACGCTTTATTCAAATACCCATGTAATACTCCATAAGCTGTGGAATCTGCATTAAAAATCATTCTCTAGAAAGAGCTCCCAAATGGAAATAGCCTCATCCGCCTTTCCATTCTCTGAAAACCAAAACCCTCTGATCAATAAATTATAACACACAAAATTGTGTCAACCCTTCCTCCCCATCACCTCCCACAGTTCAAGACACTCCTTAATCTTCCGCCTCTACAAAACCCATCAAGCATAGCATTATAAGTAACTACATAAACAAAAACACCACTCTCTAGTCTCTACCATTTCCCTATAAACCCTTGCAGCCCCATCAAAGTTCCCCGCCTTACACAACTCATGTATAAAACTACCATAAGTAAACGAATCCTTCTCTTTTTCGTTCTTCTTCATGCTATCCCAAATCTCCAAACACTCATCAAACCCCCCACATCTACACAGACCATTAAACATGACTTTATAACCACATTTGGAAAAACCGGTGGCTCCATCACCATCCTCTCCCAAAACTTTCTTAGCTCTCACATAATCCCCCTTCAAAAAAATTCATCAACTGAAATATTATCACACACCACATCAGCTTCCACTCCAAAGTCAAACATTTCATCAAACACCTCCATTGCACCCAACAAATCCCCACTTTTCCCCAACTCATTAATCAAAGTACCATAACTATACACATCAGGCTTAAAGCCCCTTTCCCACAAGAATTCAAAAACTTTTTCGCCTTCTCAAACTGTCTCTTTTTTACACAAAATCTTGATCAAAATATTATGGTTTAAAAATTTGGTGAAATACAAGCAGTTTCATAAAACGAAATGAAAGACTCGGCCCTCTCCACTGTTTTGACTCAACAAAAGCATTTAACAAAGCATAATACGATCTTACACCAGCCTCACATCCAAATAATTCAGTGAATATATCAAGCGCTTTATCGGGCATTGAGTTGTTAGCGTACGCTTGAATAACCGATGAAGCCATATCTTCAGGGCAATTGCAATTCTGGATTTTGATTAATTCAACGATCCTGCTGACGTGGACGACGAGTCGGCGGAGGGTGTGGTGGCGTACGTGGGTTGAACCAGGATCCCGAGTCGCTGAGTCGAACAGGGCGAGTGCTGACTAGGAGTTTTACTCTGTCTTGAGAAGTCGCTTAGCGGAAATGACCATGACAGTTGAAATGGCAGGGGTTGTAATATTGAATTATTGTGAAGTTTTTGAAATCATTTATAGCATGTTTCGGTGGCGTCGTCGGATTGTCACCGCTGAAGCCGAAGGATTTCTAGGCGGCGCGAAGAGGAGGAACTCTGAAGCCACTGATGGTGATTGTTTAATAGGGAACAGCATGGACGTTAGGCTGTTAAGTCCTCGGCCCATATCTTTCAGCTCACGTTGAAAATGGCCGGCTAATGTTTTTATTGTCGTTTTAAAATCCTGTCCGGTCCATCGGTCCAGGATTACGAGTGGATTAAGAGTTAGGATGGAGTTCAATTAGAAATCGATAATAAATTATTATTTTATTAAATATTTATATAAAAATATAATAAAAATGAATAAATTTTCAAAAAAGTATAATTAACAGTAATTTTAATATTTTTAAAATATTATAAATTTTTTTTACCAAAATTATAACCAAAATATAATTATAAATTAATTTTTTATTTCAATTTGATTAAAAAAATTTAAAAAAGGTCAAAACCCTTCTGACCAGTTCGACCGGGTCGCGGTTCAACCGATCGAGTCGCCGGGTCTTGAACCTGGTCAATGACAAGCTGATTTTTTGGGGTCAATCGATCGGACCGGTTAGGCCTGTCCGGGTTTAAAATCATTGCCCTATATAATTATTTATTTTTTTATATAAAAAATACATATACAAAAAAAAAAAAAAAAAAAAAAAAAAAAAAAAAATTATACAACAATGCTAAAAGACAAGTAAAATTATTTATTTTTTAGTTAAATTTTTTTATTTCTTTTAGTGTGTATGTGATATTTTTGTGCTAATTTTTATGTGACTATTGTTACTCATTTTTTATTCTAATATATATAACAAAAAAGTCATTTTTTAAAGGAAAAATATCTTGTTCCCACCTGAAAAATATGGTACGTATTGTTTTCCATGAAAAGGTTTGAAAATATTCTTTTTTCCGCCTGTTGTTTGAAAATTATTTCGTTTTACACTGTTTCGTTAACAACGTTAAACAAGTGAAGACGTCATAACGATAATTCGATCATTTAATACTGTTAAACTAAAATTATTATATAAAATCATTTTCAAAGACATCCTTATTTAACAAAAAAAAACGCATTGAAAACTGTTTTTTTATTAATACATTAGAGTTCATTTTTTTTTAAAAGGAAATTTATCTTTTTCCATTTGGAAAATAGGGTACGTACTGTTTTCCATGAAAGATTTAAAAATGTCCTCTTTTCCGCCTGTTGTTCGAAAATTATTTCGTTTTACACCGTTCCAGTAACGACGTTTAGACCCAATCACGGTTTCGATTCCGAATCGAAACCGGTTCAAGCCTAGCCGAACCAAGGGAACCGGATGGTTCCAACCAGAACCGTTGGAACCCTCCGGTTCAATGAAACATAAGGTTTCATGGTTCCAACCAGAATTGTTATCAACGGTAACTAGCCATTGATTTTGGTAATAATTTTTTTTATATATTTTAAAAATATTTAAATTATCATCAATAACAGTAATAAAATGGATACTTTTATGGACAATTTAGGCATCATAAAATTAACCAAATAATCTATAAATATGAGTCATAACTTATTTATTTACACACCAATAATTCTCTCATTCTCAATTCTCTCAATTTTCTTAATTCTATCATTTCAATTCTCTAATTGATTTAATTTTACAATTCTTCAATATTAAAAAAAATGGCAAGATCATTTGAGAAAATAAAAGCTGATAACAAAAACCGAATACATAAATTAAAAACTTATATAGAAACTCGACACAAAATACCAAAGTTACATTACATATATACGGAATATATCATATAACGGAAACAGAATAATCTAAAAACATAAAGGAATGAATAGTGTCAACTCAATGAATCGACGACCAAACGCTAGCATGTTGGAAGCAGAATGCAACCAGAAGGATTCATATGCCACATCTATCACATGTTCAAATACGGTTAGTATACTTGAACAGACAAATTAATATGCTCGTGATGCATGATATGCTCATGACATGTAGGATGGATATTCCATCGTAATCGATATAGTCACCTGAAATATATGAAATGCAACTGACAGAACTAGCGGTCAAAAATCCCAAATCTCGGCCGAAATACATAGCAACTTCAATTGCCTCAAAACACATCTATAACTATCATGATGCATGAACCATGAATAATGAATTAGAAACCTAAGAGAATTACTATGCCACGAAAATCTATCATCCCATATATAAGTGCCACCATAGGGTAAGTCAAGTATTTATATGATAGATTGAGACAATCTCAATTGATTAATATATACGGGAATAACTCTTATTCCTATATTAACCAACCATCGTTTAATTTGATCAAGGAATTTCGATTAACATTTAATCATTCCTTTGTGAGTGTGGCCCGTTGTTTCGGAACCCTTAGACTTAACTAGTGAAGTGCTGCCATAGGGTAGGTCAGTTCACCAGATACATTTAGAGCCACTATCCTCTCGGAATCCAAACTTGATATTGACCCAAAATGGACACCATCTGTAGGGGGATGAAAACAAAGTCGTCTCGAGGCGCCTTTTAAATCTCATATTTTTGGACTAACAACGAAGATCGTCAGATATATTGTCGTATATTCCTCTCCCACTCACTATTTTAAAATTAAGGTTTCTATTTTAAAATATCTAATATTTTAATTTACTAGTGTCAATAAATCTATGTGCGGCTAAAAATAACTCTTATTTACACTAGTGCATTATTTTGATCTTACCAATTTTTACTCTTAAAATTTAACTCACTAATGTCTGTTAGTCTCTACTAATTATTTTACTCAATTAAACTAATTTAATTAAGCTAGTTTTAGTGACCTAATATATTTTAACTCTTAAAATATTGGAACACTAACAAGTTTAAAAATTAAAATTCTAAAGTAGATAAAATTTTAATTAAACCATTTAATTAATCTCAGCGCGTTATAAAATCCAATGGTTGATAAGTGCGGTTTATATATTATTTTGTTAGATTTCGTATCATTTAATATATTTTGTAGTTTTTCTTATGCTTTATTTGTAGGCAGCATTGGAACATGGATCTTGGGGCAATTTGACTTATTTTGGGACCTTACGGACGCATCGGAAGCACGCGGGAAGGCTAAAAACACAGAAAATCACTATCTGAAAAAAAAGTGGCTGTCGTCGCGACGCCCAGACATGATACTCACATACATAATCAGGCACCGCAATGCCAAAAATGGTGTCACGATACTGTGGCAGACACCCATAAATATCAATTTTCAGGGTTTTACATGCACAAGGACTCCAAGACTTCCCTATAAATATAGAAGCTCATCCAAACCCTAAAAATGAGGCTAAAACACAACACAATGACTCAAAACACATATTTTAGAGAGATCCAATGAGAATGATTGAAGAGCGACAAGAGGGGACGAATGCGGTGACGTTCGAAGGCGAAGAGATTTAATTCGGGTTTTATCATCTAGTTTCTTTCTTCAAACTCTAATAATTTCTATTAGATTCATGATCATATTTTCATTGTTATTATCTTTGGTCATGAACTAACTCCATTATTCTAGAGGATTATGTAGCCAATACTTGAACCTATGTGTTGTTTGTCAATTTGATTTTTATGAAGATTTGATTCAGTTTATTTATATTCTCTTGCGTTTAATGCTTCTTGTTTGTTGGCCACAAATTAAGATGATGAATGTTTAGAATCTATCGCTTGGGAGAGAGGGATTTTGAATAGGATCTAGAGAATATAACCTAGGAGTTTTATAGAGTTCGAGAGAATTTATAATTCATTTGAAGTCGTTAACAAAGAATCACAAAGCATAATGAGTTTTTAATTATTAGATTGTTATAGGGATATCAAAGTCTGTAATTAATAATCTTTTCACTATTGCTCGGGAGAGGGAGTGGAATACTTTAGGATTCTTGAGTTATAAACAATACAACTGAATATGAATTGAATGGCATGACAAATACATAGAGGATAGATAGGTAAAATCAGACTCTACAATCTCTCTTATCTTGGATTATCTTTATCAAATGTTTAATATCTTGTTTATTTAGTTTTAAATCTTAATTTAGTTGTTTTCTAAATAAAGTTAAGTTTACTAATTATAGTACTTAGTGTGAGTTGAATACAATCCCTATGGGTTCGACACTCTACTTATCATTTACTAAAACTTGACACCGTATACTTGCGGTACGATATAAAATATCGCAACAAGTATTTGACGTCGTTGCCGAGGATTTTTAATTTAATTCACATTAATACTATTACCAAATAACATTAACTTTAATTTAGATTTTTATTTTATTTATTATTATTTATTATTATTATTATTTTTGTATTTTCTTGTCTTTCTGTGATTCAGTGAATGCGAAGATCCATAAATCTTGACTCACTTCTGTTTGATCCAGAAATAGAAAGAACAACGAGGAGACTAAAGAAAGAAATGAAATTTGAGAAAGAAGCAATGGCGGCTGAAAACATAGAGAACAACCCACGCCGGGTAGCAATCCGAGATCACTACTGTGCCTAAAATGGCTGATATATATGAGGTGGATCCTATTGTTGCACTTACAACTCAAGTGTCATCCCTCATGACTCATCTAGAAGCATTGACCAATCAACATGGCCAACCATCTATTGGAGGTGCTGTAAATAGAATGATCTTACCTAACGGAGGATATGAGCAAGTCCAATATATGAATAATCAGAACTTCAACAACTATAGAGGCAATCATATGCCTAACTATTACTATCCGAACTTGTCATATGCCAATACAGAGAATGTCTTGCAACATTCTTCTAGCTTCAACAATATAAGATCATAGCAGAAACCTTCCTTAGAAGATCTTATGAGCACATTTGTTGCTAAAACTTCAGAGAGGTTTGAGAAGAATGAGTCGAGGCTGAACAACATTGAAATACATATGGGCAATATAGGGGCAATGATGAAGTCCTTAGAAGTGCAGATTGGGTAGATTGCTTCTTCTATGGCCAATCTACAAAAAGAGGTGTTTCCTAGTAATACTGAAGTCAACCCTAAAGAGCAGTGTCAAGCCATAACCCTCAAGAGCGGAAAAGAGATTAAAGACACCTCTCAGGACTTAGGCAGTCAAGGTGAAGAAGCAGCAATTCAAGAGGAAACAATGATGAAAGAATATAAAAATGAAGTAGTTCCTCCATATAAGCCACCTCATATCCTGAAGACACCTTTGACATACCCTCAGCGCTTTCAAAAGAAGAAGTTGGATGTTCAGATTGGGTACATGAGTTCGTAGTACACTCAGGATTATGATCAATCCATATATGGCCATCTAGTAGATTGAAATGAATTTCTTTATTTAATGGATATTATAAGAAACACATTTCTATCTGGGTCCAGTCTTATATGATCACATTATATAAGGTGTCTTCATTCTCATATCTCCACATAGACGATCCCAGATCAAGGTCGCCATATAATTATAGAATGGACCATAGCTATAGATAAACCGTAAAGAAAATACTCGTTTTGTTTGCTATATATAGACTATTTTAGATTACTAGCTTCAGACTTAAATCATCTTGTGTATGACACTCATACACTAAGTCTGAAGGCACATGAGTTATCTAAGGTAAACCAGATAATTTACAATATGCGATATTAAACAAACACTTTGATAAATGAATAATGCATCTTTTATTACATAAAATATAATTATGATTACATTACATGAAGCTCTAGGGTATATATCCCAACATTTAACCCATTATCACATGTCTATGTGCATGATGATATGTCATACATGACTAATTATCCGTACTGGAAATGCCGTAAATAACTGAGGTGTTACATAAATGGACGACCTAATTTTAAAGATTTAGTTAGTTCACTGTGGAGGGCTTTACCATATTGTCAATACTGTTGGAGAGTGGTGGGAAAACAGTATGGGAAAAATCAACCTTTTAAAAAATTTTGGTCCGAACTAAGAAATCGAATATCGGTTCCTCAATATATATTTTGCCTCTAACAATGCACCAGTATGAAATACCGACATTTGAGTGTGCATCAAAAAATGAGATTTTTTATTAAAAAATATTTTTTAAAATTTTTTCCCAAAATGGATCGTCATTTTCTATCGAATCCAGAATTCTAAATACATGTCAATCAGCTATCCTATTATAGATAATTAGTTAGCCGATTATATGTGTGTATAGGCATCCAAATGTCTACATGCATTCCAAACATACATTGCGACAATACAAATATTTCCAATTTAGTTTAATACTCCAATAATATCTTATAACTACTACGGTCATCAATGAACATAATTAAATAAATTAATCAAAGATTAATGTCAACAATTTAACATAATATATAATACATAATTTATGCTCTAAATGAATTCCAATGACACCATAAAATATTTCAGTACATTTTCCCGAGAGGATTGCGTTGCAACGCTACCCAACAACAGGATATTGCATGCAACACGATGCATACAAGAAGCGCTGCATGCACCATATGTTGCATGTAGCCAGCGCTGCAGAGCACTAGGTGCGCACGAACCGGGCAATGTTCCTCTCTTCGATTTTATCCCGATTTAGTTTTTCCGGACTCAGATTTATCCCTAGTTTGTCCCTAAACACTTATAATGGAATATCGTATTTCATTAAAAATTTAAAAATACACTCATGCTTGATTATCATAGGTTGGACCTAATTTCATTACGCGGGGCACCAATCCGACCCTAGGGGTCCCACATCCACCCTAATAAAATGGTATCAGAGCATGTCTTAACCACATAACACATGTATTTTGAATCTATGCTATTGTAATTTTAATTTATTTCTGCATAAGTCATATTGGATAAGCATTGCATGTTTTTAAATTAAAAAAATGTAATTTTGACCCAAGTATGTTAATGACTTGATTGTCATAAATCTCTCGTGATTAGATGATTACTTTATTTAAGAAATAGTTTTAATAATGTTGGAGCATTATTGGATGGTTCGTCTTGTCAATACGGAGATAAATGAGTTCTTACTACTTATGCCTAATACCGTCATTATTGTGAGGGTGTACTTACGAATCCCATTAGTGCACATTGATAAGTATACACTTGGAACACGTCTTAATCAAATACCGTCATTATTATGAGGATAAGAAATGATTCAGGACCAAAATTAAGAGTCACATGAATATGATTGACCTTTGAGGTCTATCTAATGAGTTTATGAAGGCCAGTAACGTCATTATTGTGAGGCTGGAGTAAATATCATGGGATCCACTTCCCGCTATGAAATTTGATTTCTATTTTTCCATTAAATGAGATTACAGAATTACGTAAAATAGTGGGAGGACACTAATGAATTTAAAATTCCATAGTCGTATTAGTATTTTTATATTGAAATGAAAAATATTATGCTAATATTTAATTATTATCATGTAGATGGCTGTCGCAAATCCATTAGCACGACTTTTTTATTCTTATAAACTGAAATGAGCCGATAATTATTTTGAATGGGAAATGAACATATGTATTGTCTTGGAGTTCAAAAAGTTGAGCTATGTGACGATCAATCCATTGTCTGTTGAAATCGATCCTGATTTCACTCCCCAAAAGCAAGAGACTTTTGAAAAATGGAATGATGATAACCTAAGGGTGAAATCCTACATTTTTAAGATCGATGGTTTTAGGTTTGCTAAGACAGTACATAGAGGTACCTGATGCTTGAAGCATTATGAGAACACTTAAAGAGTTGTCAAGGCAAATCAAGAAATTGAAATATATCAGAGATCTAAGGAATTGTTCCATGCTACGCTCAAGGATGGAAAAGTTGTCAACATCCATGTTTTGAAAATGATAGATCAGATCCGATATTTGGAACGACAGGGCATAATGATTGATGAACAACTAGGCCATAATTTGATTCTATCTTCTTTGCCTGGTACTTGTGTTGGTTTTGTGTTAAATTTTCATATACATTCAAAGCAAGCCATTTATGAAGAACTTCATAACATGTTACGCATGGCGGAGCATGATTCAAAGAAAGACAATCCCACTTTTTACCTTCATGGTGAAACAAGCTCTTCAATGACTTCTAGAAAGTCAAAGAAAATCAAAATTAGAAAGAATCAGATATCAAAGAAAAATTCCAAGAAGCGCAAAGCTGCAAGACCGCATGTAGCTCATGATGAATGTCTACACTTCAAGAAGTCTGGACACTGGAAGAAAGATTGTCCAGTGCTGAAAGGAAAGGCATGACCATCAAGTACGCTTTGCATTTTTCCTATTATTGACATCTCATTAGCCTTAGATGCAAATAGTGGATGAGTGTTAGACACCGGCAGTCCCACTCATCAACTTCATGCAAGTCATGAGGGTTAAAAGAAGGTTGAACAAAATGGAGATCCCGCTTACAGTTGTTCTAGATCTCCCTAATGAATGTAAATTAATTTTACATTACTGTTTGGATAAAGAATGATATAAAATAAACATTAAAGATGGTGCTTTATATTTATATGATAAAGATAACTATTTGATATGTGAATGTTCTTTATCTAACGATCATTATGTTTTGGAAACATATAAAAATGTCTTTAATGTAAAGGAAAATACAAGTAAAAGATCTGAATTAAATAATACTGAATTATGAAATATGAGATTGGGCCATATAGGTGTTAGATATATATATCAAAATTAGTTAAGGATGATTTGATTGAAGATCTTACCTCAGATCCTTATCCAATTTGTGAGTCATGTATCCAAGGGAAATGATAAATGCCTCATTTCTTGGTGTTGGACACCGTGCTGAAGATTTATTGGAGCTAATACACAGTGATGTGTGTGGTCCATTAAATCATGCCGCTCAAGATGGTTCAACATACTTTGTGACTTTCACGGATGATACGTCAAGATATGGATATGTCTATTTGATGAGACATAAATCGGAAATATTTGACAAGTTCAAAATATTCTGAAACGAAATAGAAAAATAAACCGGTAATTTCATAAAGTGCATTCGATCAGATCGAATTGGTGAATTCATAAGTGATGAATTCAGAAATTATTTAAGGGAGAATGGGATTCTCGCCCAATATAGCCCACCAGGGACTCCTCAACACAATAGTGTGTCTGAGTGGAGAAATCATACTTTATTAGATATTGTGCGATCTATGATGAGCTATATAGATCTTCCATATTACCATGGGGTTACGTTTTACTTATTGCTGTTGGGGCGGATGTGGATTCCCTAGGGTCGGATCATGATAAGCGGAAAATATATCAATATTTACCGTCCATTTTAC
The DNA here is from genome assembly GCA_019454045.1 of Zanthoxylum bungeanum. Classification (NCBI taxonomy): domain Eukaryota; kingdom Viridiplantae; phylum Streptophyta; class Magnoliopsida; order Sapindales; family Rutaceae; genus Zanthoxylum; species Zanthoxylum bungeanum. Next base: position 37,615 of record SKCR01048061.1, read on the forward strand.
TTAATATTTTGTATAGTTTCTTGAGTTTTGTGAATATTTTGATGTGTTTTATGTATTTGGTAGATAAATAAGGTTTCAGGACTCACTGGAATCAAATCGGGGCCAAAACATCGAAAAAATGGATAAAATGGCAAAAATGTAATTTTTGTGTCATGACATGCAACACTCTCGGTGTCGGGATGTGTAGCAGTTACTATGCTGCCGACACTCGTCATCGACACGTCAGCACATGCGTCATCATGACGTCAACACAATAATTCACTCTGCCGACAAGCGTCATTGTTTACATCAATATGACGCCAGCGTCGTGATGCGCAAACCTTCATGCGTCGCGACTCCGAGCCAATAATTCTGCCGATAGCCATGTGTCATCATCTCGTCAAAGCCGCGTACATGCAAAGCTTCACGCGTCGCGACGCGCAGACCAAATTTTACCTATAAATTGAGGTCGAATTCATTTGAAATTTTCATACATTCTTCTGGGGATTTCCTTAAGAATACTAAAAAGATTGTATCTTGTTTGTTTATTTACATATTTCTTATACTTATTTTTTATTTTAAGCAATAGATCTTTCTTTATTTTACTTTATAGTATGAGTATGTAACTTCTCTCTGCTGGGGTGAAATGTAAAACTTTTATTATTATAATTTAGATTAATCTCCCTTAGTTATAATATATAAACTATTTTAAAACCTGACTGAATGAGATATTGCCTTTATGGTCGATTGGACTTAATTAAATTGATTTTAACCTGACTTAATTGGATACCGCCTTTATGGTCAGTTGGAATTAATCAAAAATCTAACTTAATCATGATACCACCTTTATAGTATGTTGGTAATGTCATGCAAATTATATATTATAATAAATGAGATTTCTAAATTAGAAGTAATAAAAGTGGATCCTCTAACCTAAACATTTTATTTTATTGCTTTATTTTACCTTTTTAATTTCCAAGTTTATTTTATGTTATTTTCTTTATTTATGTCTTTAATTGTCCTAGATATGTGTGATAATTAAATTCTGTATCTAGGGTTGTGATGAATTCCAATATCACCAGTTTATAAGTTGGTTATTTTATGTTTCAGGTAATATATTGGTTTATTTATTGAGTCTTAAGCTTAATGCTTCTTGTTAACTGGCCACTAATAAGATTGATTTGGTAAACTTAAAATAAACGTGACGAATGAATTTTATGTTTCAGTCTTAGACTCAATAGCTCACGATCTCACCTTGGGGTAGATGTCCTTAGATAGATTTCCTTCCAGGATAGACATA
>SKCR01048062.1:0-40557 GCA_019454045.1 Zanthoxylum bungeanum
CCAGTTAAAAACAGAATCCCATGACATTGTTTTGATTGTGATTTATTCTCGTCCTTATTTAATCTTTATATCATTCCTTTTTGTTGAGTCAGTGTTAAATAATGAGTAAGTGAAACGTCAATCGTGCTATTTAAGAATGACATTCCCTGCACCGAACCAATGAGTTGATATTCGTTAAGAATTTTGAAGATTATCTTCTTATTCTTATTACTTTTTATTATTCATAAGATCAAGATGATCAATATCCGACCAAAATGTAAAATAAAGCCATTGAAATGTGTCAATACATGCATATATGATGGATCTTCCAACTAAGGTAAAAGAATGGCAACTTAATAAAGCAACCAATGAGGTTCCATCAAAGTTGGCTCTGACCTGCAAATCAATGAAATGTGACCATCGCAAGAAAATGTAAAAAAATAATGAATCCATCTATTTATTTATCTATATCAATTATTTAGGAGAAAGACTTACTTCTTTTTTCTTTTTTTTTTAAATTGTTGAAAACTCCACCGCCAAACCATCTCTTATGAGCTTAAGCAGAGCAAGTAAAATCCTCTCATGCTCTTATAAAAAACGCACTCCCTGGATTCGAACCCAGAACCTCAAGGTGGGATCCCAAGTTATACACCACAAAGTCACGCCCCTTGGAGACAGGAAAAAGACTTACGTAATATGACTGTATGAATGATGTGATATATCTATTCATTAATATTTCGATTTTGAAATTAACTAATAATAATATAAAAATAAAATTACTAATTAATTTATGACATATATTGATTTAATGAATTAATTAGATAAGTCACATATAATTTTTTTACACTATTTAGAGCCCCTTTTGATTTGGTGGTAGCAACTAGAAAGATTTGAATCTTCTCTAGAGATCTCTATCTTTTTATTTTATTTTATTTTATTTTTTAAAATGCATTACAACCTTATCTCGTTATTTATTTATTTTTTTGAAAGAACAACCTTATCTCGTTAGATCCCTCAATTATTGTATCCTCTTGCACCTAGCAATAAAGGTAAACAATATAAAACGGTATTTTCTAATTTATGAAATGGTTCAAATGATAGTTCAAAGTCTTCACAATTATATTTTTGGAAGTTTTACTTGATAACATTTTGATCAAAAGTTGATCACCTAAACATTTATTTTTATTTTTTTAAAAAAAAAAAAAAAAACTATAATTCTCATTAAATCAAGAAGAAAATCTCAAAGAAAACAAGATAAATGTGGTGTTGAGCTATACAAAGAGCAAATTCTACTAGACATCATCTGCTTCATTACACGTAATTGAGTAGCATGCAGCTCAGTTCGGGTACCCAATACAACTTAATTCGGGTACCTCATTGATTAAGGACTAATTGAGTAACATGCAGCGAATTCGACTCGACAAAAAATGGAGACAAACCAATCTCCAAAGCCAGCCGAATATCAAACATAAGGCCTCTGCCTCCACAATATCAACATCATCAAAATAAATCCCAAATCAATCCCAGGCACCATTACTAATTCCTCATGATTTCGAACTACAACTCCATAGTGGAGGTAAAATTTGGTTTTCATAAAAAGGGCAGATACCCTTTATTTTAAAGGGGTAAATGAAAATTATTTCATTAATAAACAAGATTTTTTTATATATTAATTTGTAGGATATATTTTAAGAAATTTTTGGATTGAGTTACCTCGGCTCGCTCCCTTAGTAGATCAGCTCACTGGATAAGGAGTAAGACGCAAAATCGTATAAATTTTTATTATTTAGTCCCTCAAATTAATTATTGTTTATGTTATAGCCTTGTTAAATTTGATTTGTTTATAATATTAATTGAAAGTCATAATTGATGAATACTAAAAAGTGTACATTTATTAAAATGAAAATTAATCATTTTACACTTAAAATTTCATTAATCCTTTTAAATTAGCATGTTTAATTTTAATTTTAACGTTTATCACCTAAATATAAATGTAAGATTATTATATATATATATTACATAAATTTAATTATTATTTTACAAACATGCTAATTTAAAAGGATTAATGAAATTATAAGTGTAAGATTATTAATTTTCCTTTGAATAAATAGAAATTTTTTGCACATGTCCTTCAAAGAAGAAGTCACATCATAAGCTCTTTAAGAAAAAAAATGAACAAGAAGGAAAAACAGCGCAAGGAATGGCGACCAGTTCGATATTTCAGACATAAAGATCGGCGTGGAAAGCCTAAAGACAGCAGGTGCTTCATTTGCAAGAAGAAATGGCATTTCTCAAAGGATTGTCCTAAGAATCCAAAGCAAGCTGCAAATATGGTTCAAGAAATCCATCAGTCTTCCAGGATTGATCTTGATGATGCAGATGCAGAATCATGGTTCTCAGAACAAGATCAAATGGACAGTCAAACCGTGTTCGCACTTAACAATCCTGAGCTTTCTAGCTCAGATGATTCCAGTTCAGATGATAGCAGTAGCTCAGACAGCTACATTCTGGTTTTCACTATACAGCCATGTCAGGCTCTTAAGCCTACTGTTTCAGTTCCTTTAGTCCATTTGCAGATCTTACCGTCAAAATATGAAAAGCCCATTAAAGTCATTGGGTTTATGGACACAGAAGCTCAGAGGAGCATGATGAATCCAGCAGTTTTGCCACTAGAAGCATGGGTGGAGCACACTGAATATTTCAAAGGTGCTGACGGTGAAGTTTTCTATACGGATCTCATCACCAAGAAAACTATCGGTATCCGGTTCTTTCATGACTGCATAATTTGGACCAAAGTCATTGGTTCCAATTTACTGGATAAAGATATTTTGATTGGTTTTGATGTTACTATCAAGCCAAGAAACTTCATATCCAACCTGACGGTACTTTTCTCATCCAACACCACTATGGAGAAATGAAGATTTATTTATTAAGCTTCCTTTCAAGCTTAATGAGGATATCAATCCGACAAAGACTTCACATCCGGGGATGACTCCTTCGAATCTTGCTCTAACCCATAATGAATACAACCAGTTGCTACAACAGGGATTAATTGAGCCCACAACTTCTGCTTGGGCTTGCCAAGCCTTTTATGTGGAAAAGTGGTCAGAGAAGGCCCGTGGAAAGACACGTCTTGTGATAGACTACAAGCATCTCAACGCGATTTTGAAAGATGATATGTTTCCATTGTCCAAGATCAATTCACTGTTTGTTAATATCAGAGAAGTCCACATCTTCTCAAAGTTTGATCTTAAGGCATGTTTTTGGCAGTTGGGTATAAGCCTAGAAGAAAGGCCCAAAACAGCCTTTTGCATACCCAATGCTCACTACCAATGGAAAGTTTTACCTTTTGGCCTCAAGGTAGTGCCATCACTATTTCAGAAGGCAATGACAAAGATCTTCCAGCCCATAATGCATCATACGCTAGTCTACATTGATGACTTGCTTCTTTTCTCAAAAGATGCTGAGTCACACTACCAGCTATTATGTCAATTCAGAGATCTTGTCCAAAGATATGGAATCATGCTTTCAGAAAGAAAAAGTTTGATTGGAAAGGATTCCATTGACTTTTTGGGATAATTAGAAATTCCTTAATGTGTACATAAAATGTACAACCAAGAAAACAATATATTATATTTAAAAAGCTAGTCTTTGTATATAGTTAAAGGAAATTCCAAAGCATGAAAAAAAAGTCACTTTTCTTATACTTGTCTTCTTTTACCTCTTTCAAGTGTTGCCCACTTGATAAGCAAACAAGATAAATTGTTCCATCTTGATTGATAATGCCTTCATATTTTCTCTCATTCTTCTTCTCCTTTTACCTACGGGATGAAGCTATGATTTCAACTCGAAGAGGACCAAATTATAACCTAAAATATATATAAGGAAATTAAAATAATAATTTTAAAAGTAAATCTAATAACATGATCATATCTTATAGGAGTTCTGCCTCTAACCATAAAAATCTTTCTTTAGTCTCATTTGGGAGTGACTTGAAAAATTAGAATCAAATATAAAATTAAATAAGAATTAGTTACTACTGACGGCTGTTTTTCGTTTCAAGGGCGATTCAAGAATATAACCCTTCGAAACAAACCTCCTCCAAGTAATGAATTTGTTCGGTTACTTGGGAACCAAAGTAAACTTGTCAAGCAAATAGAAAATCACAGAGAAAATAAAGGATTTACGTGGTTCGACGAAGAGTGACTCCAACCTATGTCCACGGGAGCAAAGAAAGGAAATTTTATTACGAGCTCGGGTCAAGACCGACCAGCTTTCTCTCTCTATCTCTAAGCTTTCGGGCTCTCCCTACAAGTAGTAAAATATAGAAATTTCTAACCAAATGGAACCAACCCTTGAAACTGAATCTTCGACTCCTTTATATAGGCTCCCAAATCCACTGTTCCACCAACTTGTGACGTCAGTGTTGGGGTCAAATCAGAGAGGCGCAGCGGAAGAAGCGCTGTTCGAGCGAAATCATAGTTTAAAATATTTAAAATTACGAATAAATTATTTAATATCCAATATTAATAATTCATTCATATTTCACCTAAACATATTTATTCGATATCATATAACGATAAAAATAATATAGAAACACTGCGAAACTTTTGCGAAAATATTTTTCCGTAAAATAGCATAAAACACGTTTCCGGCCGAACCGACAGAGCAATGCACATGGGGACTGCCCAGGTCAGCCTCAAAAACATTTGGACAGTTCGTGGGTTGCCCGAACAGTGCCCAGTTCACTGTTTGGGCAGCCGTTACCCAGTAACGCCGTTTTTCGCCGTTTTCCCGTATTTTCACTCCAAAATAATTTCCGATAAATATTTTTCTTGGGAAATTAAAATAAACCAATTTATTCTAATTACTCAATAAATACAAATTAAATTTTTATCTGAAAAATTAAATTTATCATTAATTATCGTGAGACCCTTAAACTTTGCAAATTTTACATTTTAGAAATTATCAAATACAATTTTAGATGATTCCAAATTATTTCTAAAATGATTCTTAACATGTTCAAAACATGAAAACAGAATTTGAAACTCAAACCCCTCAATTTCTTCAAATTGCCGAGAGGGTCCCAACTTTTCCATTAATTATGATTTAGCCCCAAATATTCAAAACATGTCAAGATCAAATCCAATTAATCCCAAATTCGATATACATCATATATACATCAGAGTATGCAACATATATGAAAATCCCCAAAATTGGATTAGGTTAAGAACCCTAATTTCTCAAATTACTCCAATTATTCAATTTACACTAAATTGATAAAATTCAACACTTTAATCAATCCAGTACCACACCAATCAAGTCTCACCATCATGAAACAACTCAAGAACAATTCTTGGTCATTTATGAATGGCTAAGAAACTCTAGAATGACAACTTTAATCTTTAATTAATCAATTAAGCATAATTACTCCTAATTAGCTCATTAATTAATCACATCCAACAAGCTTCAAACACATATAATTACAAACCTAAAGAGTAGAGACATTACCTTAGCAACACAAATTGAAACTAAGATTAATTGAAACAATTTTCATGTAGAAAAAAGTGTGAAAAACTTACAAAATCTCCAAGTTTTTGCCTTTGTTTTTCTTTCTTTTTTGAACTTTGCTCTCAACTCACTTTGTAAAATATTATGAAACTTGTCTAAGTGTGTAAAATGAAACAAAATAATTTTGTTAACCAAAATCCCCTTTGGCCGAAATTTGACACCAAAAAATTAAATAACAATTATTCAATTTTTGTTCAAATTCTATTAGTCTACATTTTAGCTTTAATAAAGTAACACTTTATCTTTAATAAAGTGATCAAAATGTGTTCCAATAATAACAAGCCATTTCCTAAAGAAATCATTACTAAAGATATTTACTTTATTAATAAATTTAATTATTTAACAATTAAATAATTAAATAATAAATATAAATATGTTAAATATATGTATTATATTTACATTAAATATCTCAAATACATATATTAATGATATAAGTCAAATATCAAAAATTGATATTTACTTAATGTGTATTTAATAATATTAAATATTAAATACAAATATACATTAATTCGGAAATGACCCTTAGGTCCCGATTGGATGTATTTTTCGTTTAACCATTAAACGAGTTATAAATCATCAGTATTATTCATAACAGTTGCCCTAGTGCTCTACGAGTATATGTCATTAGTGAGACTCTCTAGATTCAGGCATATCCGTCATGAAATTCAATTTCGTGTCCATAATTCACCCACCCGTAAATTATGACGACCACAGATAAACTCGTTTAATCATACAGGTCGAGGTCATTGCATACGTATAATTCCTCCGTCACAGGTATCCGGATTATCCCAGAGATATAGATATGAACGTCAAATCTCTATAGGAATAATCTCGACGACGTATTTATTAGCAATCTCTAAATAACATTCGGAACTCACTTCCGAAGTATATTATGGCCATAGATTTAACAGATTGCTAATCACTTATGGACTACCTATGCTCTGTACATATAACTGACGGATCCTTTCTTGATACTCACAGGATATCATGAGCATGAGTCCACACCCAACGAACATGCGGAGGTCTGATCTAAATAGATCGGTAACGTGAATGCCATCTAAGTGTGGAGGATAACTCATATATCCACAGTTGTATCTCAAGTCAAAGAATCAATATGATACTCAACCCGAGAAGATTCATATTGACGTTGGTGTACCATCTATTAGGAAATCTTCGGTGAATCATTCTGTGTTTATCAAATAAACACCTACACGTCTATACGAGTCTCCCAAGACTTATGGTTCATTGGGATAAACCATCGGACCAAGTCTGATATATGACATGTATTGGTCTCAGCGGATTTTACTAACCAACCCGTGTCAGTAAATCTTGACCAGGAACTTAATTTAAGGATATACAACTTATAGTGACACTTCCCAATGTCAATTACAAGCTATGTTGTAACTGCGTACTACGTTGTAAATTCTGGGGTCTTTGTCTAATATATATACATATCACTAAATCAGATTTAATTTCAATCTAATCAATCTAATCGAAATTAAATCGAATACGTATATAAAACACAAGAGGTGGTACCATTTAAATTCGTAATATTATGGAAAAAGGTATTGCTCGTATTCATGAATCAAACATAAATACGATCCGGATTGGCGCTCAGAGCACCAACTCTAACAATTTCTCCCACTTGCTCTAGTTCCATTCCATGATATCATATACACATCCCAATGTGTATCACATACTCATAGCCTTTAAGAACTTACCTAGCACTCAAGAGGTATGTAACAACAAGTAAGCCCGCTATGACATATTGAGTTTGTCCAACAAACACAATCATTTTCCCTAGCAAGCGTCATTTATATTTTTGTAGAAACTAAGTTCTACATCAATATGACTTAGATGCCATATCAACATTGTGCTTCAGCTACTAAATTGTCTAAGTATTTACGGATCAAATCCAAAATACTATATAGACAATCACAAACACAACACTAATAATAAACTTCTAATCTATAAGGTCACGATGCAACTTCATAAGTCAATACTTCATAAGTTGCAACTAACTCCACTCTCATAGTGGAATCATCTGTGACACTTTTACTGTATTTTTTCTGACTCTTTATGATGTAGATAGTCTAACGTCATAATAAGACTCAAAACTAATCTGACCCTAATGGTTGCGGATTTATTCTCCATTAATAAGAAACTCGTTCTTAATATCTCAAAGATAATAAAGAACATGTTTCAAGACCCATCTTATGGTCTAGAGAATATTAAAAATAACTCGTAATAATTACGATTAAATTGATATCTATAATCGTACTTAATATAGTATTCATTATATCATCATCCTATGATGCATAAAATTGACTAGACATTCTAATCAATTTCTCTTTCGACAAAGGAATCATCATTTACGAAAGATGAATATTATATACATTAGACACACTAACTGTCAAACAGTTATACTAACTGTCAAACAGATAGTCTCACTATGTCATTTATTAGATCATATCTAATGCACGACTAATGGGAGCATCTCTCCAGTCTCTTAGTTTTATATCATATATAAAACTTTATATCGAATATAATAGAGACCACTATCACTGTTTTCATAGAGAAAATAAGACTCAGGTAAACCTTTTACCTCATAAACATCTCATTATTACATTAATAATGATAATGTCATTATGATGTAAACACTAGAAAGAAATTTGTACGCTCCCACTAACCCTTCTATCCCATACGTATTCTCTATGCTTTGATAAATCAGACAATCTGACTGATATCAAAATTAGAGAACATAAATTTCCAGAAAGCTCATCTGAGTCTACAATAGGCTCTATAAGTTAATATACTAAATTGTAATCTTAGCATAATACAAACTCCAAGGCCATTCCAAAACAAAATCCTAAAACTAAGAAATCACAATTGATCTCTTATATGAAGAAACTATTCAGAAACGCCACTTTGTATTCTTTAGCTAAAAAGTACAATTTAATATCATCATTAACCAACAGATCTTAAATTATTCAATTAGTGCGACTAGAGACAAGTTTCCTCAGAATCTATAATAGATTGCTGAGTATAACTTTTCTCACTGTCATACTATAAAGGTCAAACCTTTAATGAGCTCACTGTGCTTTTGCTACGTAAACCATTTGCACATTTTATGAACGATTCATAATAGAAGCTCAATCAAGTTCTAAACTTGATCGTAGTAAGCTATGAACATTCCTCATTATTTTCATCGTTCGGGAATTCCATGGCTTTGAAAATATTGAATTTTACTTATTGGTCTTATACCCCCATGGTTAGTTCACCTTTTTATACATCAATAATGGTTCGACCGGTAGCCAATAATGGTCTCCCGAGGATGATGAGCACATCTTCGTCTTCCTTCATGTCAAGGATAATAAAGTCTGCTGGGAGAATGAGTTTGTCGACTTTGACCAGCACATCTTCAACTACACCTCTCGGAAATATGAGCGATCTATCAGCAAGTTGCAGAGAGACTGTGGTGGACATTGCTTCTCCAATTTGCAGTTTCCTATAAATGAAAAAAGGCATCAAGTTAACACTAGCACCTAAATCACATAGAGCCTTACCAAAGTTATGTTCTCCTATGATGCAAGGGATGGTGAAACTGCCAGGATCTTTCAACTTTGGGGGAAGTTTCCTCTGAATGATGGCGTTGTATTCTTCTGTCAATGCTACTATCTCGTAGTCTCTCAATCTCCGCTTTCGTGAAAGAATGTCTTTCCTGAACTTGACATAACTGGGGATTTGTTCCAATACTTCTGCAAATGGAATGTTGATATGCAGCTTTTTAAAGATCTCTAGGAATCGAGCAAATTATTTATCCAGTTTGTTTTTCTGGAGACGTTGTGGAAAATCTGGAGGTGAAGTGAATCTTTCTCGATCATTTTCTTTTGCATCTTTTTCCTCCATCTGCGGTTTAGCTTCGCTGCTTTCTTTTGGAACTTCCTCAGTGGATGAATTGATTCCAACATTTTTGTTGATTTCAGTACCGCTTTTCAAAGTGATGACATGACATTGCTCATTCCCCATGTTTCTTGGATTTGATTTTTTGTTGCTAAGAAGGTTTCCTTGCGGTCTGTAACTCTGAGCAATGGCCAGTTGTCCCATCTGATTCTCCAGTGCCTTAAAAGATGCTGTTTGGCTTTGAATTAATGCTGCTTAGGATTGAAACATATCATCATATGATGCTGCTCGAGAGTCGTATTTTGCTTCTAGCTTTTTCAAGTGAGCCATCACTTCTGTTATTCCCGAACCTTTTTCATACTCATGGCCTTTGTTTTGCTGTTGGAATCCTGATGGTGGATTGTTCATTTGCCCTGAATTGTTGCTCCATGCGAAATTGGGATGATTCCTCCACCCTGGGTTGTAGGTGTTGGAATATGGATTGTTCCCGTGTTTGTTGAAATTGTTGACATAATTCACCGTCTCGTCATGTTGGTTTGTCTCTGGTGCTCCTCCATATAGTGAACTTATGGCTCCAGTGATGTTTACAACTTACGTACTAAGTGTTTCCATGAATTTACACATCTGTTCCAGCTTGGCATTCATTGTTATGTTGACTCCAACTTCGTGGATTCCTGCAATTCGTTGAATCATGCTCCTTTCTGTTGGCCATAAGGAATTATTGTTGGTCATTTCTTCGATTAAGTCCCATGTCTGATCCTCTCCTTTTTCCATTAAAGCTCCTCCAGCAGCAACATCAATTATGGTTCTTATCAGTCCAGAAAGTCCATTATAGAAAGTTTGGACTTGTAGTCATTTTGCAATCTCATGGTGAGGACATTTCCGGAGCAATTCCTTGTATCTTTCCCAAGCTTCGCAGAGGGATTCTGAGTCATATTACATAAAAGGATGTCATGTCATTCCTCAACTTTGCATTTCTCGCTGGTGGAAAGTACTTTGCAAGGAATTTGGTGGCTAGAGTGTTCCAAGTTATGATGGAACCTGCTGATAGTGAATATTAAAAAGCATGCAGTCTCATTGCTTCTTCAGCCGCTCGATTGTAGTTGAATGTGCTGTAAACTTCCAGGAAGTTGCTAATGTGGGCATTAGGATCTTCAGTTGCATTCCCCCCAAACTGAACTGACTGCTGTATCATTTGGATGCATGTTTTGATGTCACATGCATTTGCTGGTAAGGAGGAAGTACAATACATGAAATGAAACCGTCAACCACTGGAATAGTTCTGTCTCGAATGGGAATTGGTGGTACAATCTCCAAAGGTTCAGGTTCCATGTTGATCAGTGCTTCTTGACCTTCTCGCATTTCCCTTCTCAATTGTCTGATTATTCTTTCAATTTCAGGGTCAAGCGGACAGATTTAAAAGCTTCTGGTTCTTCTCATGTAGTGTCTGAGAACCTGAAACACACGAAAACAAAAATAATAAGTAAAAATAAATTAGACACAAGTAAAGGTATCTAACCCCAAAATTAATAGTAAAAGATAAATAAGTCTCCGGAAACGGCGCCAAAAACTTGATCGATGAAAACACTCACGTAACGCAAGCGCACGTATCATTTAAGTAGTATAAAATGTATCGATCCCACGAGGACTTAATACCTTAGCTATCAATTTATGAAGTTAAATGTTTACAAGTACCTAATAGATCAGTTTATTGATTGGATGGTGATTTTTGCTAAAACAAGTAAATAAAACAGTACGAAAGTAAATTAAAGGAAAATTCAATATTATAAAACTATCTATTGAATCCTTCCAATATCTTTTAAAGATGAAGTGATTATCATGTTTGTGTAATATATCAGTTTATTAACCTGGAACATGAAAATATGCAAAAGCTTCTGTCGATGGTCAGATGAAAACACCCAAATAACTCAATTAATCATATGTCTATGTTAACCAAGTTACTTGAATTCATTAAGAATAAATTCCAATTGTGGCTACCCCCGCCCGACAAGAGTATATGTCTATCTTGTAAGGAAATCTAACTAAGGGTCACCATGCCCCGAGGTGAGATCGTAAGTTATTGAATCTAAGGTTGAAACCTAAAATTCCTTCGTCAAGTTTATTTTAAGTTTACGAAGTATTAAGCTTAAGACTCAATAAATAAACCTTTATATTACCCAAGACATAAAATAACCAAATTTATAAACCGGTGATTTTGAAATTCATCACACCCCTAGATAATGTATTTAGCTATGACACATACCTAGGATTACTAAAAACTTAATTAAACAAAACATCATAAAAAATAACTTGAAAATAAATAAAAGTAAAATTACAATAATGAAAAAAAATGTTTGGGTTAAATGATCCACTTTTAATATTTCAAAATTAGAAATCTCCATTTTTGTCCATGTTTATCGATTAATTAATTATATTTAACCAGACCATAAAAGGCGGAAATTCCATTTGTCTCAATTAAGTCTAACCGACCATATAGGCGGTAACAAGGTTATTACCTAAACCGACCATATAGGCGGAATCTATGTCTGGAATGTAAAACGGACCATATAGGCGGTAAATAAGGTTGTCGCCTAAACTGGCCATATATGCGGTAACTAATTAATCCAAATTTTAATTAAAATAAGGGAGATTAATCTAATTTATTATATTAAAAGTATTACATTGTCACCCCAGCAGAATGAGATTACCTGCTCATGCTGTAAATGAAAACACACAAAATTTTATTAATTAAATAAAAAGAAAATACAAGAAAACTTAAATAAATATACAAGACACTTTCCTTTAGGTTTTCATGGAGAAATTCCTCCAAAGAAAGCATGAAAAATTTACAAAGTTTAGCTTGGTATTTATAGGCAAATCTAAAGGCTTCCACCAATTTCTCCACCAATTGCTCCACCACAATTTTCATTTTTTATTTTATTATTATTATTTTATTTTGAAAATGACTTTAATAATTACACATAACACACTTCCAGATATTTTATCAATTTCGGTCATGGAAACTTCAGAATTTGAAATTATTACGAACTTCAAAGTTGTAGATCTTTGAGTCTTCTTTAATCTGGAACTTAAATCATCTCAATCCGATATCGGAGTAAAAAGTTATGGCCAAAATACGAAAATTACGCAAAGTTGGAATTTCCGAAATTGTACTTCGTTAGAACGCCATTTCAAGTTTCCAATCTCCAGAAACAAAATGTCAAGTCCAATTTTTGTCCTTATTTGTTCCATATTTCGTCCTGATTGATTCCATTTAGTCCCGATTTTATTTTATCTGTAAAATAAACTAAAACACATCAAAACTTTCATAAAACTCGAGAAACTATACAAAATATTAAGTAAAATGAGCGGTAAATATTGATATATTTTCCGCTCATCAGTTATCCTATCTATTACTTAAGCTTATGAATGTGATTCTTGATCCCTATTCACGATACATATATGTCCAGACTTCCTGCAAATCCGGTCGAACATATATGCTTAAAATGCATATTCGACCGACCTCTCTGACCTTGCGAGGGATGTAGTACGACCTTGAATCGTTCCTGGTATCTCATACCGGGTGGCAACTCCTTTTTTTCTCTGATTGGTCTTTCATTATTTATCCGTACTCTTTACAGGTTATGAGCCAACAGTATTATGGTCGCTGATGTCATAAGCATGACGGCAAATCCTACTTCGCTCCTCCAACAAATCACTTTAGCAAGGACAAAGTTAACAAAATCCCTCTCTAACCTCCATAGAGAGAGCTTGTCACAAGCTTAGAAAGATGTAAAGGTGTCATCATAAATATACGTACACAATATATATATAGATATATATATATATATATATAGCAACATAAATAACCGTGCAATACACTTGCATGCATTTTTGTCCTCAAATAGGACACATTTCATTTTCTTAAAAGTGATAAATTGTCCTTGTTGCACAGCCCATGTGATCGATCAATATAGCTACAAGTGAAATGGTCTCGCATTAATTTCAGTGTCGCCCTTGATTTGATTTCAACGGTTAGGATTAGCTTTCAATCTCTCTTATAATTTCAACAACGTGCCTCCAAAAATTGATACAAAAATGAAATTCAATTAGATGCATTAAAGTCTTAATTTGTCGGTTTCACAAACAAAAACGAAATCATCAGAAGAAGAACAAAGAAACCGAGTGGAGTGAGTGTTCCACAGAGAGAGAAACTAATGACGTTAAAATTTGGAAACAGGCATGTACGTCTCCTGTGTTTACGGCTTGCAAAACAATTTAAGCTTAACTGAGCATTTTGACTGTACAATTTAGCTTCTCTTTTTTAGGAGAAAATCTTCTATGCAACAGTGGTACACGTCATCCATGTAACAAGCCAATCATCTATTGCCACGCGTGTTAAAAATTGAAAAATAACTAAAATTAGGTGAAAAACTCTACATGTCATTTTTTAGTCGCTTGTAGTACCACGTCATCCATACCACTGTTGCAAACCAAAAAATCTCTCCTTTTTAGGGTATTATGAGTTAAAGTTGGTTCCATTTGTATATATTTTTAATTTACGTGATCCGCGATCGCGTGTTTGGACATAGCCCCTGCCTTATGGCTTATGAATTAAGAAAGCTGCCCTCTAATTCCAATCTCCAAACACGCCTTTATTTCATGGGCTATGCCAAGCCAGTTTCGTCCGTAACAAGAACTACTGAAGCTTAACCTGAACGCGCAAACTCCGAAAAGGACCCCCAAGTCCCAAAAATCAAAAAACAGACAACTTCTACGAACCAAAACCACCCTTTGCGGGTCCCTATTAACCGACCCTTAACCCACGATGAGGTACCCTTCACCACCCAAACCACTACTAATATTCAACTAACCACGGTTAATTTAACGGTCTTGTTCTCACTTTGACGCCGTTAATTACGGGAAAATCGAGGCAACGTATGATTTAATGACTCGTCATTTGCCATTCCACGTGGTGGAATCAAAGCTTGCCATGATCTTCAACTAGTGCTGTGATCCAACCACGTGGATTCACCATATCGTTGCTGGTGAACTCGTGTGGCCCCCTCTCTATTTTTTATTTCTTAATAAATTTTCTAATATTAAAATTTAAATACTGTATCATATATATATATATATATATATATATATATATTGTATTTAAGCTGTTGGCAGGTGGTTCTGAATTATCTTAAATTTTATAAGATTCTAAACGAATTTTTAAAATGAAATTTATATTAATAAATAAAAAAAAATTATATTATAATAAAAATAAAATTAATTTTTATAAATTCAAAAATCTTAATTTTGAATTAAATTTGGAACCCTAACTGATGGTTTTTGTCCGCTATCTACATAACCATCCCGACTGTGAGTCCACTCATTTTCTATTATTTTAAGGCGGTCCTCGGACGATGTGACTGGTAGTCAAATCGCACCTGCTATTGACTGGATTGTTCCAGTTAATTCATGGGAACTGATTTTACAGTTTTACTACATAAATGTCCCTCAGGGTTAAAAACATATTGTGCCGGTTTACAATTACAATAACTTGAATTTGTATAAAATAGGTTTAATCCATTTGAACTTGCTTTTAAGGTTGATGATGATAATTCATCTACATTAGCAATTTATGAAAATTAAATATTTGAAATAAAAAATAAATTAACATGTGTATTGATTTTGTGTCATATTCATTTTGTGTGGTACTTTTGTAATCTAAATTGACACCTCAAGTTTAGTCATTTCAATTTCTTTTCTTGTTAATTTGATCAAATACTAATAAACTTGACTCAATATTTATGATAATGAAAATTAAATTTTAATGACTTTAACGAATGTATCTGGACTCTAGTTGATGTAAATTGAAATCTAATCTTGAACATAATTTCACAGATGTTATAAAAAAACTTTTTTTTGAAACAATTATAAAAATAACTTTAAATACACATGATATTAAATTTAAATGAATGTGTGATAAAGATTTTGAACATTGGATTGGTGAATAAGGTAAAATTATCAAGGAAATATTGTTATATGAAATAAAATCGACATTTTAAATTAACATATGTACTGATTTCCTATCGTATTCATATTGTATTGTACTGTGTTAATCTAAATTGACACCTCAAGCTTAGGCCTTTGGATTTTTTTTCCTTGTTAATTTGCTAAAATACTAATCAACTTGTTGACGGCTGATTTTCGTCTCAGGGGTAATAAGGGAATACTGCTCCCGGGACAATCCTCTCTCAACTGTGAATTTATTTGGTTATGAGAAACCAAAAGTAAACTTAGCGAAAAGCGAGTAAACACACAGATCAATCAAAGAGAATTTAACGTGGTTCGGCGGGATGATCCCAACCTACATCCACGGGCACAAAATGGGTGGGGTGTTTTATTATTGAAATGTGTTCGGTCGACCTGTTTTATGATCAGTCAGTGTGGAAACCGAGCTGTTTATGAGTGTGGTGTTACAAGATAATTCTATTCTTCCTTTGTGATCTCGTTTTCTTTTTGGTAATCAACTAGCTAACCCTTACAAATGTGTTTCCCCATCCTATTTATACTAGTAAGGAGGAGGTGTTGTTCCTCCATCTAGATGATGTCACTCATGTGGGCTCATTAATGAAATTCTTTCCCCCAAGGCCACTTGGCCGAAAATATCTTACTTCTTTTATTACTATGTCCCATCACCTTATATTGTAGTCTACACCTGTCAGAATGATGTCCCATCATCTTATCCTGTAAGAATGAGGCGGTGGAAAATATCTCGTCATCAGATCGGTCTTCATGAGGTTGGTAACCATGGTCCTCTGAACTGAGGATGCTGTTGCCGATCCGACCATGTTTAACCATCCATTCTGAAGTGGTCGGTCAAGGGTTACTAGGTGCTCGGTCGTTACCGTTGGCACATGTCATTTCATGTGGTCGGCAGTACCATATGGAAAGTCTACCTTTGTGGAAGTTGGTCTTCTATGCAGAGGAAAATATCCCTTCTACCATTGTCCAACTGTTCAAATGCCTTGGTACCAGAATTTACCACCAACATCTGTCCCATAGTTCTCGGTTCCAACAAGTGTGCGAGTTGGTGCCGGGAACTATAAAAAAGAGCGGTATGACTGATCAATTGGCGGCCAGTTTTCGAAATCCAGAAAAGTGAATTACCTCGGCCCAGAACCATTTCGCCTTTGGTGCAACCTATGTGCTCGGTCATGTGTCTTTCCAAACGTCTTTTCCAGAAAGAGGTCGTCCCTCGAGACGCGCAGCCGTCACATCCCATTAAATTGCCATCAAATCACTTCTAGGGTTTATCTGAGCTTGATACTTTTCAACCATCTGCTAGTTTCCCCCAAAAGCAAGCAAAATTAACCGTTCACTGTCAACTCAAGAGACGCCCACTCTCAGCCGTCCATCCAACTCTGGCAAATCACTTCTGAAGGTGACATATGGCGTACATCTGATGCTCTTGTTCAATCCAACGGCTACAAATGCACCGGTCTGACTATAAGAAGGCAAAGCAAATCTTTTTCACATCTTTTACGAAAATTTGAATTTCCCCAACTGCAAGAACTTTCTTCTCTCCCAACCGTGACCAGTGAAATCAACGAACGACCAGGCCGCACAGAGCAACCTTCAATCCTTCAAGAAGAACCAAGTAAGTCTCTGAACGACCTCTTTGCTTTACGTTTCACGAGTTGTGAACCCTGCTGTTTTTATTTTTTGAGTTTGTTTGTGTTTTTGCTGTATGTGGTGAAACACGTCTTTGTTTTGGGATTTTCGTTGGGTATATGCGTTTGGTAGGATGATTGGTAATAGGTTAGGATAACTTCGGGTTGTTTTTGGGTTTGTGTTTGGCTTGATGCAGCTAGGAAAAGACTTGTTGTTTGTGGACATTGATAGGGCATATAGAGACTGTAGGCTTAGTTCCCTGGAAATTTAGGATAACTGCTCGAGTTCCCGGTAGTTTGAAATTAACTGTTGACTGACCTTTTCACCCATTCCGATTGTCAGGAATGTCTGACATTGAGTCTTCCTCGGAAACCCTGTAAAACCTTTGTCTCCTCGTGCCGAAGAACTTTCCTCAAGCTCGGGGGCACCCAGCATAGAGGACCCTGATACTACCCATACTCCCTCCAAAATTGAACAAGACATTTATCACCACATAATTCCTCGGAAGGATCCAGAGCCCGGCGAACTCGACTCCTCGGCATTGGATATGAATCGGCCATCCAAGATATCTGAGGATGATCTGGCCCTGCTCCGACAATGCTATGAGATTCCAATAGACATTTCCCTTGAAGTCCCTCGCCCACTTGATCGTGCCAGCCAACCAGATGAGGGCTCGGTTGCCCTTCTCCCGGCTTTCTTCGAGTGTGGCCTTCGGTTGCCCATTCAACCATACTTTGCCTGGTTTTTGGCCAAAATGGAAATCGCCCCCTGTCAGCTGAGTCTGAACAGCTGGAGGATCTGGCCGGGTTGTATGTGACTTGGCACCGGGCAGGCCTCGGTGAACCGACCCTTGAAGAGGTGAAGAGGCTATATAGACTGAAGGCCAACCCCAGAACACATCACGGTTGGTACTATATATATGTCTATGCCGAGTCATCCAACATCGTCCGCAAACTTCCCGACTCTAATAAGAACTTCAAAGACATGTGGTTCTGGGCCACGAGAGATTGGGGTCGGACTTTGAGAACATTTGAGGAGGAGACAAAAGTTCCAGACATCTTCAGGGCGAGAGGTTAGGAATCAAACCCTTAATGTTTTTATTTCTCCCCTGAATGATAAAATTCCAACTCATTGACCATTCCCAGCCTGCTGGAGGGATGCCCCCAAGGTCTCTCACAGGATCCGGGTGCGGATAAAGCACGCTCGGCGATATGATGACCATTGGAAGAAACTGGTTAATGATGCGTCCTTCATCGAGTCGGGCCTTATCCGGACTACTCCTCCCAAGGTCTCGGGGCGGCTAGGTAGATCCATATTAACCTTCTAACCAATCCCCTTGTTTGCTCAGCATGATGATGACTTGAAATTATTCAGATTCCGGACTGATCACATTTTTGCCTTTCCCATTTGCAGGAATGTCGAAGCGACCAAAATATCTCGACCAACTGTCCAGTGCCACAAAGAAAACCTGTCAAACCGGAGGTGGGCCTCTCGGAAATGGTCAACAGCTGCTGAGGCCAAAAAGGTGGTTGAAGAGACGGCCCCATCGACTACCAAAAGCTTGTCTCCCCCATCCAGGGCATCGCCAACAACCACAACTCGACCTGCCAGCCCCTAAAACCTACTAGAAAAAGAAGACGTCTGATCGAGACATGGGAAACCGAGCTGATCCAGGAGATAGAGGAAGAGCAGACCCTGAACAAAAAACAAGTAGCTCGGAAGGAAGTTCGGAAAGAGAGGAAAACGTCGGAGGGCACCTCCAAAAAGTGGAAAGGCGTCGTGATTCTCGGCGCCGAAGACCTCAGTCAGGACATCAGGGAGGCCACTTCCCATCTTGTACCGGCATTCAATGAACTGGCCGAAGAAGTCCCTCCGGCGAGGATTCCGAAATACGAGGATTTTTCTCCCGAGGATGTAGTTACAGGGCTGTGCTCCCAGATGGCCAAGGTAGCCATGTTTCTCCTATTTCTGTTCTGAGTTATTGACTTAACCTGATTTCTAAGTTTTTATTTTTTCTCGGCAGACAACCTATCTGGCGGCCAAGAACAAAGACCTCCTCCTGAGCCTTCTATCTGAGGGTGGCCAAGCCTAGAGACTTCAGAGTCGTATTACCGAATTGGAGGCCGACCTGGCTAATAAAGACGAAACAATAAAAAACCTGAAGCTGGCTGCGATCGAGGCTCATTCAACAAACAAATCCCTTAGGATCGCCGCCTCCTTGGAAAGGAAAAATGCTGAGACTGCCAAGAAAGAGTTGGAGGCTGCCCAGGCTAACAATAGGATCTTGAAGGTGGAGGTGTGCAGTGTCGAGGCCAAGCTGAAGGCCTAGAATGAAGAGGTGGAACAAGTTCGGGAGGAACTCAAGAAAAAAAAAAGACTGAATGGGAGGCCGAGAGGGATGCGATCAGGCTTGAGGGGGTCGGGGACTATGCCAAAATTATCCCGATGATATTGCCCAACCTGGATATGGGGCCTATCCATCCGGCCATCCGCTTCTGCAAAGGGGAAATCTCACGGGAGGAATTTCAAAAATGGCTACCCCATTCTCCTAAAGAAGCACTGGATCCCGATCCCATTTCAGTCGTCCTGGTGCCCCTAGCTCCTGAAGAGAACCGACCTGAGGCTCCTGCTCCTACCCCTGAAGCTATAATTACCGAGGCCTCGCAAGCTATTCACGCGGAAGCCACTGTCTCTTCTCCCGAAGCCGAGCCTAACCATCTGCCACCCGAGTCTGTTGAGGAAAAACTAATTGCCCCTGCGCGGGCCGATTTATAATGGGTAACCCGAACGGGGGCCTATGTAAACTTGAAAAAACTTTACTTTCTTTGTAATAACTTTTTACAACTGTTTTTGTTGATGCACGTTTCTATTCCATTTTTTGCCTTTCATAATTTGCTCTGAATGCTTTCTTGCAAAGGATCACTCGAGGTCCGGCCATGAGGAGATAACCCGAGCCAAAAATAAGATCATACGGTGGGGCGTAACCCGACCCCGAGATGAGAGAAACACTTAGCTCTGAGGGAATGTTACGTCCTCAGACCAAAGAGACTGACTCAGTGGGACGTAACCCGACCCCGAGCTGAGGGAAACACTTGGCTCTGGGGGAATGTTGCGTCCCCAGACCAAAGAGACTGACTCAGTGGGACGTAACCCGACCCCTAGCTAAGAGAAACACTTGGATCTAGGGGAATGTTATGTCCCCAGACCGAATAGACTGACTCAGTGGGACGTAACCCGACCCCGAGCTGATACCATCACATGACTTTGGCGGAATAAATCTAGCCCTGAGTCGAATAAACCATAAGGCCTCGGCAGAACGAACTCAGCCCCGGGCCGAATAACCATGCGGCCTCAGAGGAACGAATCCAGCCCCGAGCCGAATAACCATGCGGCCTCGACGGAATGAATCCAGCCCCGAGCCGAATAAACCATAAGGCCTCGACGGAACAAATCCAGCCCCGTGCCGAATAAACCATAAGGCCTCAGCGGAACGAATCCAACTCCGAGCCGAATAACCATGCGGCCTCGGCGGAACAAATCCAGCCCCGAGCCGAATAAACCATAAGACATCGGCGGAACGAATCTAGCCCCGAGCCAAATAACCATGCGGCCTTGACGGAACGAATCCAGCCCCGGGCCGAACAAGAGTCGAAACATGGCACGGGCGTCCCCTTTCCACGAATCGGTGAAAATAAAAACATAAGTAAGACATGATGAAAATAATGGAAGTGACTTAGCACATACTCCACGAAAAGAGGAAGAAAAGATAACAGCACTGGCGCCCCAAGGTAGCGTCCTACCTGGTGCCTCCAAAACGCAATTCTGAATCTTACAATTCAGTATCCCGGCAAGCCGAGATACGGATTTGTGAGCGGCCGAGACCCTAAGGGTAAAAAACCTCCTCATGCTGGGTGGCTCTGGAGCCTGAATACGCCACCCCGTGCCATGCTTCTCCTGATCTGAGCAGTCAAGCTAAACTCACGGAGACACACTCCCTTGCAGTCGCCTCCTCTAAACCGGTTACGCAGATTGCTTCACGGGGGAGCTCCCTCCCCGCGGTCTCCATCCCGGGGTGATATTGCTGACTTGATTGCTTCATAGGGGAACTCTCTCCCCGTGGTCGCCATCCCGAGGTGCCCCTAAAAAATGCAAGTCATGGGGTAGTTACGCTCTGGCCTCAGGGGTTTGATAATGCCACGAGGGGTTCGCGTTTTTCCCACATGCACTTCATCCCTTGAAACGGTCTGGATCCTCAAAAATGAAATGAGTCAGGTCTGAACACTTCCACCCGGGGGTTTGATAATAACACCTGTGATTGGCGTGCCACGGATTTGGTGCTTTTTCCGACCTCAGATCATCTATTCGCACCGAATATGTCCCCAAAATATTGAACATCACTTTCACGACTAATTAAAAAATAAGTAAAATAGACAAGTTTTCTTAATTTAAAAGAGAAAGTTTTATTCATATTCGGGGGACCTACTGTTGGTCTACTCTAAGCTTCCCAAGATCATTGCAAGCAAGAAACAAGTATGAATACACATCAAAAGAGGTGTGGAAAAACTCACAAGGATCGGTTGAGATGCGGTGTTGAACAAAACGAACTGCCCTCCTCCATGAAGCTCGGCAGTGGGCTGCTCGGTATGGGGACTACTCGGCAGTGGGGTGGTCTTCCTCCTCCAAGAATCGGCCATGGATGTCCTTTGAAGCTCCAAGCTTTGTGATAAACTTCCATGCTCACGAACTCACTGCCCTATCACCTTGGTATGCCTCCTATGTGTACTAGCACCCATGAAACTTGCCACAAATTTCTTTAGCTTCTCCTTCATCACTCGGTCAAACCAGAAAACAGAGAGGAGAATAGACGTGAGAGAGAAGAAGGGTTTTTGGCTCCAAAAGGTGAAAAAACCGAGAGCCATGAGAAAGATGAGGGAAAATGAAATGTAATAGGTTTATTAATTTGTTTTCCAAAAACAAATAAAACATATATACCAAAAAAAATTTCCAAAAAGCAAAGCATTAAATGCTTTCAATCAACACACATCAATCAATTGTCAACTTGTCACATCACTCAAAGTGACATGTGATTTGACGCTTGATGTGACTAATGATTTGACGCTTGATTTGACTTGCGTGCCGCACTCGAATTCGAAATGCGAATGCGCTCGCAAACAATCCCGGGCTTGGGTTCGCTAATTCCAAATTAACAAATTTTCTGTTGCGACGCAATTAAACGATTACGCCTAGCGAAATCACTATTCACGTCGCTAACGAATTAATCCTACCCGAAATAAAATCTAATTTTAATTCCGCGTCGAAATCCAATTTCGTTTAATATATCGAATATATTAATTTATCGATTAATTCCAAATTAATCGTTCTCTCTCTTTAATTGATATTTTATCCCAGATAAAATATCTCCGTAATTAATCCCAGATTAATTTTCTCTATCATTAAATTAATCCCAGATTAATTAAAGTGCGAGTCATACGTCATCGGTGAATCTTCGGGAAGCGACCCATGAGATCCCTGGATATGTTGGCAGTAAATTCGGTCGTCGGACTATCTGAACACGTAAGTACCTCGTACTACGTTTTACCGATTTACAAGACAAAGTTGGCCTCTAGCAAAGCGACATGCCTACCCAATTCTCCGGAAATATCCTTACAGGAATAAAGGATCTATATCAGGCGTAGTATACATAGTATTGCGTATTTCTGTCCAGTATCAGATGATCACGTGCTAGGCCTGGGGTTGGAATTGTGTCTGCCCCGTACGAAGCACATGTCGGATGTCTGGTAACTAGTCTCTATAATCGGATAAACATGACCTTGTCATTTTATCCCGATGACTGCAGTACATAATAATACTAGTACCGTATCCTACGTGACCATCATCTCCATATGACTGGAATGACACTTCCATCTTGACATCACACCCAACACACTACGATTCTCAATTTACTCAGCATTGGTGTACACAGAACCTGTTAAAGCCCTGGACGACCGCAACCAAAGTATATTGATTGTCGCAAGTATTAGCGGTGCAAGTCTCAGGTTAAGACCAAATACACCTACCCTGATTTCGGACTTCCATAAGCACATAGTCATACTACCAATGGAATTCCGAGGGGGTCTATCCAGAGCGAAGCCGTTTCCCGTACCATCGGTAAAACACAACCTCTTATTACACTTGCATGAGTATCCTATACCCAAATATATGAGAACTATGTCGTTGTGCCCTCACAACGCGCACATGTGTAATACTAGTCTTTTACGCATTATCGATGTCCAATCTCGATAATACTATGACTAGGGATATTTAATGATTTATCCTACATGGACTGATAATGTCTCATATCATTCTCCGTCCAGGAACAAATCATAGGGACCTCCTATCATTTATACATCTAGGTGATCTAATCACAAATGAGAAGAGTGCAATCTCCTTTGTCACATAGTTAATTTGTACAACAACACAATGATCTGTACAAATAGTGACGCTATGGGTCATAATTGTCCAACAATCTCCCACTTGGCCTATAGCCAGTCACTCGAGTGTCTTACACCCGAACTATGTACGGTTGGCTCAAACTGCTGAGAAATGCTTTCGTCAGCGGATTTACATGACTATCATCTGATGCGATTTATTCGATCATCACATCGCCACGATGTATGATCCAAACGAATCAGATGATTATCGAAGTATGTATCTGGATCGTTGATGAGACTATTAATTCTTTAGCCTGTGCTGACGCCTAGCTTAGCAACTAACAGAATTATATCTAATCTAATTAGATTTGTTATCGACCCAAATGGCTTCTATTGACGCCTCAGCTGGAGCAATAACCCGCATTTGTTGTTTATTCGGTAACAGTATCTTGCATGGAAGATTTCCAGCTCACTGTACCGTTATTCAAACTTTGTAGTACCGTTTGCGACTTATTGTCGTTTTATCGGTTAGGAAAATTGCAGTAGTGATCCCAATCACTTCAAGTTCTCTTTTTCCATAGATTAAGACAGCATCATTAGTTCTCTAAGATACTAATGGATGCTCTTAACATCAATCCAGTGACTATCACTAGGATTGGCCTTTTTGTGAATCCATATGCTCAAAGCGTATGAGACACCAGGTAGCGTACATTTTTCAATGTACGACTCCACGAAGAGTTTTTGAAAGCCAAGCTTTCGCCGATAGTTATTTTTATTATGGGAATATCATTTCCAAGAAATGACATATATTATCATTATTGTATAAGACAGCCACTGTCAGTGCGCTCCCACTAACCCTCTTATATACACAAGAATCTTTTCGTTTTGAATTAAATCATAAACTATTATGATTACATCAAAACGATAATTCCAAGAACCTATGCCTACTTCAATCCAAACATGGATCGAATAACCTGCAAACCTTGTTTGCTAGTTTTGGTACGATAAAATCGACAGGATATTATAAACATCCTCCGAAAGGTTTCCTTTTCAGGAAAGTGATTTTCCCGTTAAGCTGACATATTTCATAAATGAAACATGCAGCATTAGCAAGCATTATCCAAATGGATTTACCATGGCAACAGGTAAAAGGTTGAATCGTAATCAACACAATGTTGATAACGATGTCTTTCCGCTAAAAGCCTAGCTTTATACGTTGGTATGTTTCCATCAATGTACGTTTTCCTTGAAGACTTATAAGTACCAATAGGCACAATACCTTGCGGTACATCAACTAGTATCCAAACATAGTTGATATACATGGAATCCATTTCGGACTCATGACACTTTTTCATAATTGGGAGTCGATACCTTGTATCAATTCCTCATACGTAGTCAGTTGGTATACCTCAATAAGATTAACATCTTTGTGAGGTGAGATCAGAAACCCATACCCCAGGTTGTTTTCTGACTCTCTCCGACTTACGCGGTTCTTGTGTATTCGAAGATTATTGGTTTAGTTTCATCCTAGATGAACTATATGTGTTCCATTAGGAATCGATGCTTGGAATAGTATTACTTCGATTTTTCATCGAGTTTTACTATCCTCCCATTTACCACTGCATATCGGTATTCCTCTTAGGAAAACCGCATGGTGAGCAACAATCTAATTGTTCTCTCGTGAGTTGTATAAGTACAATACTTATGGTATCCCTAGGATAACCTACAATTGGCACTTATCCAATTTGGGTTCTAGTTTGGTATCATCCAAACATATGCCTAGCATCCCAAATATTCGGGATTGAGAAACCCGGTTTCTTTCCTGTTCATATCTAATATGAAATCTGTCAAACAGATTTTATGGAACCTTATTTAAAATAAGTTCTGCACTGTTTAAAGCTTATCCGTTGAAGGAAATGGTAGCTCAGAGCGACTCATGATTAACCTTATCATGTCCAATAAAATTTGGTTTATTCGATCGGACACACCGTCAGGATGACGTGTTCCGGGAGGAGTCCTCATTGAAAGAATACTATACTATTTCAAGTACATTAGAAACTTATTGCTTAAGTATTTTCCATTACGGTCTCACCGTGACGGTTTAATACTTTAGCCGATCTGTTTGTCTATTTCGTGTCGAAACTATAAAAGTTTCTGATTTGTGTTCTTCAAAAGAAACACATAACCATAACGCGATGCCACATCAGTAAAGGTCACGAAATATTCATATCCACATCTAGCCTAGCTAGATATGGGCCCACTTGCTTCACTATGAACTAGGGCTAACAGATTGGTGGCATTTACACTTTTACCAAGTAAATAGTGTTTTAGGCATTTTGCCCAATAAACTAGATTCGTAGACTTTATTTGATTGGAATCAAATCAGTTCGAGTACCCACTCTTCAAAAGTGTGGATATACGATTCTTGTTTGATTGTGTCCTAGACAACAATGCCATTTTTAAGTTTCTCCTGATCAAATCAGTTTGAGCTATTTGTTTGTCATGTTATATGTTTGAGATTTATTTATATTCAAAATATGAATTCTGTTATTCACATCTAATGTGTTTATCTCAATATCATCTTTATATAATAAAACACTTTAGTGTTCTAGAATATAAAGGTTCACCCGCAACGGGTTAAACACTAATATAGAGATAATGTTCCTAGTCAAACTAGTTACATAATAACAGTTTCCTAACTTAAGTACACACCCGAGGGTAGTTCCTAAACTTAGGTATCTACGGTTAAAACAGCGACAATCGTCCCGTTTCCAATTCGCAGATTAATCTTTATTGAAGTCAGTATCCTGTTCATAACAGATTCTGAACATCAATATATATATATATATATATATATATATCACACTAAGTATCTAAAATCCAATTTTAAATACTAGTAATGAATATATTTATGACAATCACATTTGAAGTCAGAGCCTTGCTCGTCTTCTATTCCTTCATGTCTGCTTTGTCCAAACAGCAGTCACGCTTCCGTGATCCCGTTTGCCACATTTAAGGCAGACATTTTGGGATATGTCTTTTATCTTCATAGAAGATTATAATGATTTTGCCTTTGCCCTTTTCAACATTCCAGTAGCCTTTGCCCTCCTCCATGAAGCTCGGCAGTGGGCTGCTCGGTGTGGGGACTGGTCGGCAGAGGGGTGGTCTTCCTCCTCCAAGAATCGGCCATGGATGTCCTTTGAAGCTCCAAGCTTTGTGATAAACTTCAATGCTCACGAACTCACTGCCCTATCACCTTGGTATGCCTTCTATGTGTGCTAGCACCCAAGAAACTTGCCACAAATTTCTTTAGCTTCTCCTTCATCACTCGGTCAAACCAGAAAACAGAGAGGAGAAGAGGCATGAGAGAGAAGAAGGGTTTTTGGCTCCAAAAGGTGAAAAAACCGAGAGCCAGGAGAGAGCGGAGGGAAAAAGAAATGTAATAGGTTTATTAATTTGTTTTCCAAAAAAAAATAAAACATATATACCAAAAAATTTTTCCAAAAAGCAAAGCATTAAATGCTTTCAATCAACACACATCAATCAATTGTCAACTTGTCACATCACTCAAAGTGACATGTGATTTGACGCTTGATGTGACTAATGATTTGACGCTTGATTTGACTTGCGTGCCGCACTCGAATTCGAAATGCGAATACGCTCGCAAACAATCCCGGGCTCGGGTTCGCTAATTCCAAATTAACGAATTTTCCGTTGCGATGCAATTAAAAAATTACGCCTAGCGAAATCACTATTCACATCGCTAACGAATTAATTCCAAATTAATTCGTTCGCCCGAATTAAAATCTAATTTTAATTCCGCGTCGAAATCCAATTTCGTTTAATATATCGAATATATTAATTTATCGATTAATTCCAAATTAATCATTCTCTCTCTTTAATTGATATTTTATCCCAGATAAAATATCTCATTAATTAATCCCAGATTAATTTTCTCTCTCATTAATTAATCCCAGATTAATTAAAGTGCGAGTCATACGTCATCGGTGAATCTTCGGGAAGCGACCCATGAGATCCCCGGATATGTTGGCAGTAAATTCGGTCGTCGGACTATCCGAACACGTAAGTACCAAGTACTACGTTTTACCGATTTACAAGACAAGGTTGGCCTCTAGCAAAGCGCCATGCCTACCCATTTCTCCCAAAATATCCTTACAGGAATAAAGGATCTATATCAGGCGTAGTATACGTAGTATTGCGTATTTCTGTCCAATATCGGATGATCACGTGCTAGGCCTGGGGCTGGAATTGTGTCTGCCCCGTACGAAGCACATGTCGGATGTCTGGTAACTAGTCTCTATAATCGGATAAACATGACCTTGTCATTTTATCCCGATGACTGCAGTACATAAGAGTACTAGTACCGTATCCTACGTGACCATCATCTCCATATGACTGGAGTGACACTTCCGTCTTGACATCACACCCAACACACTACGATTCTCAATATACCCAGCATTGGCGTACACAGAACCTGTTAAAGCCCTGGACGACCGCACCAAAGTATATTGATTGTCGCAAGTATTAGCGGTGCAAGTCTCAAGTTAAGACCAAATACACCTACCCTGATTTCGAACTTCCATAGACACATAGTCATACTACCAATGGAATTCCGAGGGGGTCTATCCAGAGCGAAGCCGTTTCCCGTACCATCGGTAAAACACAACCTCCTATTACACTTGCATGAGTATCCTATACCCAAATATATGAGAACTATGTCGTTGTGCCCTCACAACGCGCACAAGTGTAATACTAGTCTTTTACGCATTATCGATGTCCAATCTCGATAATACTCTGACTAGGGATATTTAATGATTTATCCTACGTGGACTGATACTATCTCATATCATTCTCCGTCCAGGAATAAATCATAGGGACCTCCTATCATTTATACATCTAGGTGATCTAATCACAAATGATAAGAGTGCAATCTCCTTTGTCACATAGTTAATTTGTACAACAACACAATGATCTGTACAAATAGTGACTCTATGGGTCATAATTTTCCAACACCTACTGCTCTTCCTACAACTCTCTGTGGGTCATTTTGAGAGAGGCTTTAGGATAAGCTCCTAACCCTGGTCGAATCATCAAATGAATAAAGAAGTCTACTGGAAGTACCTTCTCAACATCTCGACATTCCAAGGCTTCTTCAGCCGTATGCCGTCCAGTTGTTCCAAAAGATAGGCACCCGGTCTTATGATCTCCACCACTTTATATGGCCCTTCCCACTTGGCACCTAACGAGCCCTCCTCCGGCCTTCGAGTGTTCAAGGCGACCCTTCATAATACCAAGTCGCCCGGAAGGAAAAACGGGTCTGAACCTTTTGTTATAAAAACGGCCATTCTTTGCCGATGATTGCTGCTCTTATAGCTTACCTCTCCCTCTTTTCTTCAACCAGGTCGAGGTGGTTTCTGATGAGTTATTCACTCTGTTTGTCCTCAAAATGCCGAACCATGTGGGTAGTTATCCTGATCTCTACTGGAATAACCGATTCGCACCCGTAAGATAAGGAAAATAGAGTTTCCCATGTGGAATCCTTACAGGTTCCGGTGTGCCCACAATACTTCTGGTAGCTCATCGACCCATAATCCCTTGCAAGCTCCGAGCCGGGACTTAAGATTTGCCTTGATAGTCTTGTTGGTTGCCTCAACCTGCCTATTAGACTTGGGATGGGCAGGTGAGGCAAATCTTAAAGCGATTTGGAGATCCTCGCAGAGTTTCCTAAAGCCCTTGCTATCGAACTGTTTCCCATTATCTGTGATGACGACCCGAGGAATCCCGAACCTACATATAACATTCTTCTTTAAAAAATCAGTCGCTCTCTTCTCTATGATTGCGGACAAGGGCTCGACTTCCACCCATTTGGTAAAATAATATATGGCAACAATGGCATATTTTTCCTGTCCTCGCCCTTTCGGCATCGGCCCGATGATATCCAGCCCCCACTGGGTGAATGGCCATGGGCTGGATTGAGTAGTCAATTGTTCTGCTGGCTGGTGGTGGATGTTGGCATTCTTCTGGCATCCTTCGCACTTTCAGGCTACCCTTATACCGTCATGATGCATGGTTGGCCAATAGAATCCTTGCCTTAAAGCTTTAAAGGCAATTGATTGTCCCACAGTATGACTCCCATAAATTCCTGCATGAATTTCCCTGAGCACATAATCAACCTCCTCATCTGCTAAACATCTCAGGAGTGGTACCGTATGGCCCCTTTGATATATCACTCTTTCAATCAGGGAAAACTTGGTGCTTTTATACTTCAGCTTCCTAGCCTCCTTCTTTTCTTCGGATATTTCCCCAGTCTCCAAATATTTCCTGATTGGATGCATCCGATAATACTTGTGCTCTACGTCCAAATCCATTACCTCGGGCTCTCCCACACTTTTTACTTGGAGACAGACCAGAGGGATTGTTCTGGGCTTTTCTAATTTGATTGATGATGTGAGCCGAGCTAGAGAGTCTGCTTGATAATTGTTCTCTCGGTCGATCTGCTCAAACTGTACACTCCCCATTTTTCCGACCAACCTTTTCACTTCAACTAAGTAGGTTATCATATTTGGTTCCCTGGCCTGGAACGCTCCCCTCAACTGCTGGACAGCCAGTTGGGAATCACTCTTTACTATCACATCACGAACACCCATCACCGTACATAACCGTAGACCAGCCAAAATTGCCTCATACTCAGCCTCGTTATTCGTGGCCTCGAAGGCGAATCTCAAGGCGTACACTACCTCATCGCCTCTACTGCTTTTCAATACAATCTCGGCCCCACCACCTTGCGAATTAACAGATCCATCTACTGAAAACTCCCATCTATCTTCCACAATGGTCAAAATCTGGGATTCTGTAAATTCAGCAACAAAGTCTGCCAAAGCCTGACCCTTTACCGCTGCCATTGGTAGGTAAGAAATGTCATGTTCACTCAACTCTACCGACCACTTCACCAACCTACCAGAGACCTCTGGTTTCTGCAGGATTTGTCTCAAAGGACAGTCGGTGTAGACCCTAATAGGATGGGCCTGGAAGTAAGGTCGTAACTTTCGGGCTGTAGTAATTAAAGACAAGGCTACCAGTTCATGTGTTGGATATATATTCTCAACATCTAACAAAGCTTTACTAACATAATATACTGGCCTTTGAACTTTGTCGGCCTCTTGCACTAGTACTGAACTTACAACATGCTTAGAAATAGCCAAGTACAAGAATAAAGTCTCACCTGAGGTTGGCTTTGCTAAAAGTGGGGGCTGTGTGTGTTAGGTACTGCTTTAACTGCAGGAAGGCCTCCTCACATTCTGCTGTCCAGTTGACTTCCCTTTTTGCCTTCTTGATGACTTTGAAGAAAGTGTGGCATTTCTTGGTTGCTCGGGAAATAAACCGATTTAGTGCGGCCACCCGGCCGGTTAGGCTTTGCACTTCCTTTACTGTCCCGGGGGATTTCAAATCCAGAATGGCTCGGATCTTCTGAGGATTCGCCTCTATGCATCGGGAGCTCACCATATAGCCCAAAAACTTTCCTGAGGCCACTCCAAAAGCACACTTCTCCGGGTTGAGCTTTAAATTATGCTTCCTCAGTAACTCAAAGGTCATCTTCAGATCGACCATGTGACAACCTGGCTCCTTAGACATTGTTATCATATCATCAACGTATACCAGCATTGATGTGCCGATTAGTGGCTTAAAAATCTTATTCACCAGCCTCTGAAAGGTTGCCCCGACATTTTTCAAACCGAATGGCATCACTTTATAACAATAAAGCCATTGATCGGTAACAAAAGTTGTCTTCTTCTCGTCCCCAGGGTGCATCTTGACCTGATTATACACCGAGAATGCATCCATAAAGCTGAGCAGCCCGTGGCAGGCCGTTGAGTCCACCAACTGGTCTACATTCGGCAGTGGGAAGCTATCTTTCGGCCAAACTTTGTTGAGGTCGATGAAATCCACGCACATCCTCCACTTTTCGTTGGGCTGCTTCACTAATATCACATTCGATACCAAATCCGGGTAATTCGCCTCTCTGATAAAACCGGCTTTCAACAACTTTTATACCTCGGCGCCCATTGCCTCACACCGCTCCTAGTTAAAGATTTTTTTTTTTTTGCTTGACCGGTTTGTGGGCCGGATCTACCACCAAATGATGACTGATAAATTTCGGATCTATCCCAGGCATATCATCATATCCCCATGCAAAAACGTCCGGGTACTGCTTTAGAAACTTCAGCAGGTCCCATTTCAGGGCTTCGTCTAAGTCTACCCCTATTTTTACATTTTTCTCCAGTCCGAAGAGCTCCACCAACTCCAACTCTTCGACTGCCCCCAGCCGGGCAACCTTCTTTGGTCGAGAACCCGGACCCTTACTCGTCTCTTACCCGTCTTCATTCTTTTTTTCTCTTCTGGGCACCCTCTTCAATGTAGAGGGTTTCCCTTAAGAGGGTGGCAAAACAACTCTGGGCCATCTTCTGGCTCCCGCATACAATTCTAATCCCGTCCCGGGTAGGGAACTTCAAATTTAAGTAGTAGCACGACATTACAGCATTTGTTTTCATCATAAAAGGCCGACCAACAATGACATGGTAACTGCTCATGCAGTCCACCACACTGAAGCTCATCATAATTGTTCAAGTCCGAGGATGGGTCCCGATTGTCACTGCCAATTGTATTCTTCCTAACGGAATGACAGTTGAGCCCCCGAAACCGTACAAGGGAGTTCCGTCCTCGGTCATGGTTGCATATTCTATCCCAAGCCCATCCAAGGTCTCTTTGGAAATTATATCCATTGCACTTCCGGGATACATCAGGATTCTGTCTACCTCGGTACCACCAATCACTGCCCTAATTATCAATGCATCATCGTGGGGGAAGCTCACCCCTCGAACATCCTCATATGTGAATATTACTGGTACTGACCGACCACCTTGAGTTCCCAGGGCCCGTTCCATTGCTAACACCTCCGGCCCCCGAGTCCGACTATAATTCTTACTTGACCGGTTAGAGTCCCCGACCAACGTCCTCCCTCCAGCGATGGTATTCACCTGTCGGCAGTTTGGTCTCTGCCTGGCTGCTATAACTTCATGGTCAATATAGTTATTCAAATAACCATTACGTGCCAGGTCTTCCACTTGTTTATGCAAGTCTTTGCATCAGTCTATCGTATGCCCCTTCAAATTATGGTGCACACAGTAGGATTTTTTACTCCTTCTGTCCGGTGGGAACCTTCTGAAGTCAGGCTCTATCAAAAGGCCCTTGCCCTGGATCTCTATGATAATTTGTCCCAGCGGCTTATTCAAAGGAACATATGCCCCTTCCCCGGCCACATGGTCACCTGAGCCGGAACTCTCCTCTCCTGATCACTCTGAGGCATCGACTTGAATTCCCTTTGCCTCGGGGGTGGTTTCCTGAACTCCCTATCTGGCCTCCGAGGAACTTCTGCCCTCACCACCATTTCTTTGATAGCTGCCCCCCTCCGGGAGATCTTCTCCTCGTCTTCCAGCAGTCTTCCAGCAGAACAAACTTCGGGCTATTTCCAGGGCGGTGGAATAATCCGATGTGTCCTGGATCCTTAGGTGGGTCCATAGCCTTCCGACTTTCAGGGTCCCCTTCAAACTTTCCAAGGCCTCAAGCGACTCATATCCCCCAACCTCGAGCACCAGGTTATGGTATCGTTCAATGAAAGCCTTCAGGGGCTCGTCATCCCCCTGCTTCATGAGCCTCAACTCCCCAACTGTCTTCTTTGGGACGCATGCCTCTTTAAAGTGCCGAACAAATGAATTCCTGAGCTGTGTGAAGTTATCGATGCTCTCTGGGGCTAGGCTTCTGAACCACAGAATGGCGGGCCCGCCCAAGGTTAATGGGAACACCTTGCAGATGACATCTCCTACCATTCCTTGGACTTCCATCAACATGATAAAACTCTCAATATGAGATTTTGGATCGGAATGGCCTTTGTAGGGCGTCATGGACGGCATGGTGAATCGTCTTGGGAACTTCACCGACCTTATTTCCTCCGTGAAAGGAGATTCAACCTCGCAGTCCCGAGCATCTCCCGCATCAATTTTGAAGTTCTCCTCCCACTTAGTCATTTCTTTTCTTAACCAAGCTTTCATATTATCATCAGCGTTACCACGCTGCCTCTCGCGGACATCCTCGTGCTTGTCACTCCGAGTATAGCGCATGCCGCGACTAGGGACCTCTCATTCATCTCTACCATGCCTCATACCTCCCCCTCTGGTAACACGTGGGCTATCATAGGAGGAACTTGGTGACTGCCTTTTCCTCTTCTTCTTCCCATAAATCCCCCACTTGTAAGTCTCTTGATATCTCCACAGACCTCATGCCATAGGGATCTTTCCTCATGGGTTCTCCATCCCCGCTCATATCTTCGACCCTCTTTCCTTCCGTTATTTTATTTTTCCTCCGGCTTGACCCGGCTTCAAATATTTCATTATTCATTTCTTCCAATCTTTCCAACTTATCCATCATAGATTTCATGAAGGTCTGGTTCTCCTTCCTGTCTTTCCTCATGTTTTCCTCCATTTTTTCCATCCATTATGTTGTTGAGCTCTCTGATAACCCGTGGTTTCTGTTGGACAGTTATGACCCATAGCGTCACTATTTGTACAGATCATGGTGTTGTTGTACAAATTAACTATGTGACAAATGAAATTGCTCTTTTATCATTTGTGATTAGATCACGAAGATGTATAAATGATAGAAGGTCCATATGATTAGTTCCGGATTGATAAGATATGAGACAGTATCAATCCATGAAGGTTTAATCATTAAATATCCATAGTCGTAGTATTATCGAGATTGGACATCGATAATGCAGAATAGACTAGTATTGCACTTGTGTGTGTTGTGGGAGCACAACGACATAGTTCTCATATATTTGGGTATAGGATACTCATGCAAGTGTAATAGGAGGTTGTGTTTACCGATGGTATGGGAAACAGCTTCACTCTGGATAGACCCATCAGAATTCCATTGGTAGTATGACTATGTGTCTATGGAAGTCCGAATCAGGGTAGATGTATTTGGTCTTAACCTGAGACTTGCACGCTAATACTTGCGACAATCAATGTACTTTGGTTTAGGTCGTCCAGGGCTTTAACAGGTTCTGTGTACGCCTCTTCTGGATATATTGAGAATCATAGTGTATTGGGTGTGATGTCGAGATGGAAGTATCACTCCAGTCATAGTGGAGATGATGATCACATAGGATACGTAACTCGTTCTCTTATATGCTGCAGCTATCGGGATATTATGACTAGGTCATGTTTATCCGATTATAGAGACTAGTTACCAGAGATCCGATATGTGCTTTGTACGGGGCAGACACATTTCCAGCCCCAGGCCTTGCACGTGACATCCGATACTGGATCGTAATACGCAATACTACGTATACTACGCCTGATATAGATCACATATTCCAGTAAGAATATTTCTGGAGAATTGGGTAGGCACGGTGCTTTGCTAGAAGCCAACCATGTCATGTAAATCGCTAAAACGTAGTACTAGGTACGTACATGTTTGGATAGTCCGACGACCGGATTTACTGCCAACATATCCAGTGATCTCATGGGTCGCTTCCCGAAGATTCACCGATGACGTATGACTCACACTTTTTAATCTGGGATTAATTAATGAGAGAGATAAAATTAATCTCGGATTAATTACGGAGATATTTTATTTGGGATAAAATATTATTTAAAAGAGAGAGAACGATTAATTTGGAATTAATCGATAAAATAATATATTCGATATATTATACGAAATTGGATTTCGACGCGGAATTAAATTTAGAATTTAATTCGGGCGAACGAGTTAATTTAGAATTAATTCGCAAGCGACGTGAATAGTAATTTTGCTAGGTAAAGTTATTTAATTAAATTAGATTTAATTTCGTCGCAACGAAAAATTCGTTAATTTGGAATTAACGAAACCGAGTCCGGAATGTGTTTGCGACGCCACTCCGATTTTGAATCAAGTGCGTCCGCAAGTCACATCGCGAGTCACATCACTTGTCACTTTAGTGATAGATGTCAAGTCACCTTTTTGGTGAGTGACATGCAGTCACTATTCATGATAGAAGTTGGTGTGGGCTTTTAATGCAAATTTGGAGCCAAAACTTGGTTGACTTTTTGAAAGGCTAATCAAATTTTGGTAATAGATTTTCATTGTTGTTTTAGAAAAAAAAATGAGAAACACATCTCATCTTATCTTTTTCTCTCCCTATGTATTCGGCCAAGGGCCAAATTCTTTCTCCCTTTTGTTCTTCAAAATGCCGTGAGCATGGTAGAAGCAAAGTGATGATTTTGTTGCAAAATCAAGAGTACTAGCACACAAAGGGTCATCCTAAGGTGATAGGGAACTAACTCATGAGCATGGAATCACACACAAAGCTTGGAGCTTGGAGATCCATTCATGGAGCTTGACCGAACTTGGAGGACCAAAATAGGCAAAAGCCGAGAGCTTCATCAAGGGAGCAAATGCTTGTGTTCATCGCATCCAAAACCGATCAATGTAAGTATGATTCCGCCATTCTTCGTTGAGTATTCACTTGTGTTTCATTGCTTGAATTGATCATTGGGACCTAATAGAAACCCAACAATGGTATCTTGAGCCATTTTGAGCATGAAACTTTATTAGGGTTAAAATTGGGTAAATTGAATTTGAGCATGATTTGATAAAATTAATTGATTGAGTATGCTTGAATGATGTTGTATTGGATCAATTTCATGAAAAGTTGATTGGATCAATTTTTCCCCAATTGGAAGGCTTGGCCGAATCATAGTGATGCCCTAATGTCATGGTATTTTTTGTTTCTTTGATCATTGGATGACTTGAAACAATTGGGAAATGTTTAATTGAGAATTAATTGGATTGATTTTGAATTTGACATGAAATCCCCAAAATGCGTGGATTTGGAAGCATGGAAAATGATTGATTTTGATTAAAATGTGTTGGACATGTTTGATGTTAATGAGCATAATTAATTGTACAAATTTGTGTTTTGGAAATGTTAATTTGGGTAATTAATTATGGGATACACTTTGGTTAATTAAGTTATAAAATTTGGAATTTGGTAATTTAATTAATTGGGCCTATTTTGGAAATTGGGCTTGAAAAGTTGTAATTGGGCTTAATGGGCTTGGTTGTACCAAGATTGGTTTAGGCTAAATTGGTTGGATCCAATTGGGCCCAAAACCATATCCATAAAGTCCAATTATGACTTAATGGACCTTTATTAATAATTGGGCCTAATGGGCCTAAATTGGGTTATTGGCAAATAAGGGTGATTCCTTAAATAGGTTTTGGTATTTGGGTTTGACCCATATTGACCAAAAGTCCATGCCTTAAGAAATTAATTAAAAGCCTATGGACTTTAAATTAAATTGACATTGGATGTTAATCGGGCTTTGAGACCCGTAACGATTAGATTTAGAATCTAAGTCGTAAAGGTTCGTTAATAAAGTGTAATATTTAATTTGGAATTAAATAAATGAATTAGTATTAAATGCAAATTAAATTGGATTTAATGTTGTAGTTTAATTTAATTCAAGAATTCGTACTTTGAGTACTTATTCGTAAAACGAGTTTGACTCGCGCAAAATCAAATCGTTGTTTGAACATTGGATGGTCATTAAATCAGATTAATTAATTGGATTAGATTGATTGATAACATGCTTGTGTGAATACATGGTGCGATGCATGAATAATGTATATCGGATGGATATTAGATGGGTGGGGCAATTTTGGAAATTGTTGTAATAAATTTAGAATTTATTAATTGGACCTGCGTGTCCAGCCTATTACCTCCTTACTCTTTGTATTTCTCTTCTCACCTATTCCCCTCAATGTAAATGAGGTTTCTTTAGAAGTGTTCTGTAATCGGGTAGAAGTAATACTTGTGCTAGCGGGAGAGAGGAAAATATAGAGATTGTCTAGGAACAATGTGTTAAGTATCCATCCGCATATCATTATTATTTATTTTTATATGCGCCTTATTATGTGTTTAGAATGCATGTTTAAGGGTGTATGATGATGAGACCTTAACAAAGATAATAAATTGGTTGCCAATTGCACGCGGAAAACCTCAACATCATATTAAGCGTTTTTCCTTCCATTGAGTGATTCTTACTCAAGATCCAAGACTGGCATTGGTTTGTTGGCCAAAGTCAAGACCTTTGTCCGTCACATATGTGTTTGAATCATGAAGGCTTTGTTCCATATTGGTGTCTTGTCCAAGTTGTGATTTGTTAGCCAAAGTCAAGATCACTTCTTGTCCATCGACATTGATTACGAAGCTTTCCATAGTCAATGGGTTCCGCTTAACTGGGATCACTAAGTTTGTTGTGCCAAAGCCAAGACTTAGTTGATTCAGAGGAAAAAGGTTAGGCAATATATTGGATATATTAGCATATATAAGATATATGTTTCGGACCTGGATGTCCACCTACTGGATCTAGGAATTGGATGGGATCCAATTGATCTTAGAGATCTACCTAGTTAATTATCATACAATTTGTTGGCCAAAGTCAAGATTGTGTGTTATTTAACGGGATCCTAGCCCACTAGGAAACAAGGTTTCCCGAGTACTCACACAGAGGGTTAGAGGCTCGCCGAAAAATAGTGGGAGGCAAGTATTAATTTGCAATATTCGTTTAGTTACTTGCCATACGCGCTCATTACAATTTTTCGTCAATATAAATTAATATATTAGTTGGACTAATATTTAATGTTGTTTTAATAAACAGTTGGACTGTATTCAAACTATTTCAATTAATAGTTGATTTTATAATTGGATTATAGTAATCAATATAATTGAATAATCTATAAATTATATTTGATTATATAGTTGGACTATAGTAATCATTATAATAGATAGTACCTGAAATCGTTGATTAAATAGTTGGACTATTAGAATCAAGATAAATGAAAGATTAGTGTTTAAAACATAATCCTGGGTGAAAATGTATTTAAACGACTTTAATTTTCAAATTGGGAATAAAATCTCAGGATAGTCCTAAGTGACCGAGAAGTTACTTTATTTGATATAGTGACATCTCGAGCCTAAGCCCGGAGAAGCAATAATAGAACATGATATTTGGAATATTTATGTAATGATAACTTTAGTGCTTAATCCAATAAGCTTGCTAAATAGACTCTTTAATTTCTTAATCAGAACTAAGGATTATCCTTATAGTATGATATGAAATTGAAGGATCTTCATAGATCTATTCTTAGATCTTAGAAGTACTAAATTGCAATAGTAAACTCTTGGAGAGTTAATGGCTATGCTCAAGGAGAAAAAAGCCAAAGTTTGCAATAAGGCAAGAAGCGCAAGGCGCATCTTACTTCAACATTCTAGAAGGCCAAGGCTTGGCCAAAGGCCTCTGGGGTGTGGAAAGGGGCAAAAGCAAAATCATTATAATCTTCTGGGAAAACAAAGACATATCCAAGATGTCTGCCTAAACTGTGGCAAACGGGGTCACTGAAGCGTGACTGCCGTATGGACAAGGCAGACATAAAAGAATTGAAGATGGTGCAAGGCTCCGACATCAAATATGTTTGTCATCAATAAGTTCACAGCTAGTATTAAAATTGGATTTTAGATACTAGAAGTGGTATATAAATATGTACTGGTGTGCATAATCTGCTATTAGCAGGATACTGACTTCAGATGAGATAATCTACGAATCGGAAACGGGACGAGAGTCGATGTTTTGACCGTAGAGACCTAAGTTTAGGAACTACCCTTTGGGTGTGTACTTAAATTAGGAAACTGTTTCAATGTAACTAGTTTGACTAGAAACATTATCTCTATATCAGGGTTTACCCGTTGCGGGTATACCTTTATATTCTAGAACACTAAAGTGTTTTATTTTATAAAGATGATATTGAGATAAACACATTAGATGTGAATAATATTATTTATTTTGAATATAAATAAATCTCATATATATAACATGACAAATAAATAGCTCAAACTGATTTGATCAGAAGAGACTTAGCTGTGGCATTGTTGTATGGGACACAATTAAACAAGACTCGTATATCCACACTTTTGAAGAGTGGATACTAGGACAAATTTGATTTCATTCAAATAATGTCTATGAATCTAGTTTATTGGGCAAATTGCCTAAAACACCTATACTTGGTAAAAGTGCAAGTGCCACCGATCTGTTAGCCCTCGTTCATAGTGACGTAAGTGGGTCCATGTCTAGCTAGGCTAGAAGTGGATATGAATGTTTCGTGACCTTTACGGATGTGGCATCGCATTATGGCTATGTGTTTCTTTTGAAACACAAATCGAAAACTTTTAGAGTTTCGACACGAAGTAGACAAACAGATCGGCTAAAGTATTAAACCTCACGGTTAGACCATGATAAAAATACTTAAACAATAAGTTTCTCATATACTTGAAAGAGTATAGTATTCTTTCAATGAGGACTCCTCCCGAAACACGTCAATTGACGGTGTGTCCGAACAGAGAAACCGAATTTTGTTAGACATGATAAGGTTAATCATGAGTCGCTCTGAGCTACCATTTCCTTCAACGGATACGCATTTAACAGTGCAGAACTTATTTTGAATAAGGTTCCATGAAAATCTGTTAGACAGAATTCATATTAGATATGAACATGAAAGAAACCGGGTTTCTCATTCCTGAAGATTTGGGAATGCTGGGCATATGTTTGGATGATACCAAACTAAAACCCAAATCGGATAAGTGCCTAAGTTGTGGGTTATCCTAGGGAAACCTAAGTATAGTACTTATAAAACTCACAAGAGAATAATTTAATTGTTGCTCACCATACAGTTTTCCTAAGAGGAATACCTATATGCAGTGGTAAGTGTGATGATAGTAAAACTCGATGAAAATCGGAGTAATACCATTCTAGGCACCGATTCCTTAATGGAACATAAATAGTTCATCAATGATGAAACTATACCAATAATCTTCGAATACACAAGAACC
>SKCR01048063.1:0-57171 GCA_019454045.1 Zanthoxylum bungeanum
ATCACATAACTTTGTAAGTACATGATTCCGCCATGCTTCAGTCTTTTTATATATTCTTTTTAGTATTTCATATGCTTAATCTTTGTTTGTGACCTATATAATAGAAACCAACACATAGGCACAATGCCTTGTGGTACAACAACTAGTATCCGAAATAGCTGTTATACATGGAATCCATTTCGGACTCATGGCACTTTGCCATAATAGGGAGTCGATACCTCGTATCACTTTCTCAAATGTAGTCGGTGGATATACCTTCATAAGATTGACATCTTTATGAGGTTAGATCAGAACCCATACCCTAGGTTGTTTTCTGACTCTATCCGATCTACGAAGTTCTTGTGTATTTGAAGATTAAGGTACAGATTCATTATTGATGAACTGTTTGTGTTCCATTAAGGACTTCGTGCCTTGAAACAGTACTTACTCGATTTTCATCGAGTATCACTATACTCTCACTGACCACTGGCTATCGGTATTCCTCTCAGGAAAACCGCATGGTGAGCAACAATCACTTGTTCTCATGTGAGATTTACAAGTACTATACTTAAGGTTTCCATTAGGATAACCTATATTGGCACTTATCCAATTTGGGTCTTTTAGTTTGGTATCATTCCAAACGTTATGCCTGGCATACCCAAATTATCAGGAATGAGAAACCCCGTT
Organism: Zanthoxylum bungeanum; assembly: GCA_019454045.1. Lineage (NCBI taxonomy): Eukaryota > Viridiplantae > Streptophyta > Magnoliopsida > Sapindales > Rutaceae > Zanthoxylum > Zanthoxylum bungeanum. Next base: position 667 of record SKCR01048063.1, read on the forward strand.
TCTTCCTGTTCATATCCTATATGACATCTGTCAAACAGATTTTCATGGAACCTTATTCTAAATAAGTTTTGCACTGTAAATACATGTCCTGTAGAAGGAAATAGTAGCTCAGAGCGACTCGTGATAAACCTAATCATGTCCAACAAAATTCGGTTTTAGTTCGGACACACCGTCTAACAGACCTGTCTTGAGAGGAGTCCTCATATGAAAGAATACCGTAATCTTTCATGTTATATGAAACTTACTGCTTAAGTATTTTCCAATACGTCTTACCGTGGTGGAATAATACTATAGCCGATCTGTTTGTTTACTTCGTGTCGAAACTTTAAAGTTTCTGATTTGTATTCTTCAAAAGAAACACAAAACCATAACGTGATGCTACATCTGTTAAGGTCACGAAATATTCATGTTCACATCTAGCCCAGCTAGATATGGGCCCACATACTTCACCATGAATAGGGCTGACAGATCGGTGGCACTTTTACTATTACAAAGTATATAGTATTTTAGGTACTTTACCTAACAAACTAGATTCGCAGACCTTATTTGAATAGTCAAATCAGTCCTAGTACCCACTCTTAAAAAGTGTGGATATACGAGTCCTTCTTTAATTGTGTCCTAGACAAAATGCCACAAAAAGTCTCTATTGATCAAATCAATTTGAGCTATTTATTTGTCATTTTATATGTTTGAGATTTTTCTTTATATTCAAAATAAAATTCTGTTATTTACATCTAATGTATTTTATCTCAGTATCATCTTTATATAATAACACTTAGTGTTCTATAATATAAAGGTTTTATCCGCAACGGATTAAACACTGATATAGAGATAATGTCTCTAGTCAAACTAGTTACATTATAACAGTTCCTAATTTAAGTACATACCCAAAGGGTAGTTCCTAAACTTAGGTATCCACGGTCGAAACAGCGACTTTCGTCCAGTTTCCGATTCGCAGAGAAATCTCGGTTTGAAGTCAGTATCCTGCTCATAGCGGATTTTGAACATCAAACATATATTTTATGTACCACACTAAGTATTTAAAATCTAATTTTAATACTAGTGTGAACATAACTTTGACAAATATTTTAAAGTTAGAGCCTCGCCCTTTCTTTAATTCCTTCGTGTCTTCTATATCCAAATGGTAGTCACTTTGGGATATGTCAATAATAATTTCACAAACCTTTGGCCAAGCCTTGGTTTTCGGAATATCGAAACGATGTGCACCTTGTGCTACATGCCCAATTGCAAACTTTGATACTTTTAAATCTAATGATAGATTTATTATAAGTATATTAATTAAGCATTAAAGTCATCATCACATAAATCTTCCAAAGATTTTATGCTCTACTATTTGCTTAATTAGGGGCTTAGTCATAATAAGTTATTTTATCAAATAAATTAACCTATTATTAATTCCCAATTGAAAATTAAATCATTTAAAACATTAATCCCAAGGATTATATATTTTAAATATTCAACCTTTCAATTCTTTCTTGATTTTAATAGTCCGACTATTTAATCAATTTTAATAAGGTACTATTTATTATAATGATTACAATAATCCAATTATTTAATCAACTATAATTTAATATTGATTACTATAATCCAATTATAAAATCAACTATCATTTTAATTCAATTATATTGATTACTATAATCCAATTATAAAATCAACTATATATTGAATAAGTTTTTATATAGTCCAACTATATATATATTTTTTAACAACATAAAATATTAGTCCAACTAATACTTTTGATTAATACGACGAGTAAAATATAAATGAGCGTGTTTAGCGAGTAATTGAACGATTGTTGCAAATTCAATACTTACCTCCCACTATTTTTCGTCGAGCCTCTAACCCTCTTTGGAGTACTCGGGAAACCGTGTTTCCTAGTGGGCTAGGATCATATTAAATAACATACAACCTTGACTTTGGCCAACAAGCTGTATGCTATTTAACTAGGTAGATCTCACAGATCAATTGGATCCAATCCAATTCCTAGATCCGGTTAGGTGGACATCCAAGTCCTAAACATATTATTTATGCCAATGTATCTAATACATTTTCCTGACCATGTCCTCCGAATCATCTAGGCCTTGGCTTTGGCACAACAAACCTAATGACTCCAGTTAAGCGGGACCCATTGACAAGGAAAGTTTCGTAATCAATGTCGTTGGACAAGAAGCGATCTTGACTTTGGCCAACAAATCACAACTTGGACAAGACACCGATGTGGAACAAAACCCTCATGATTCAAATACATCCATAATTGACAAGGTCTTGACTTTGGCCAACAAACCAATGCCAATCGGATCTTTAACAAGAATCATTCAATGGAAGAATAATCGCTTAATATAGAACGAGGGTTTTTCGCGTGCAAATTGGCTACCAATTTAATTATCTTTGTTAAGGTCTCATCATCATAAACCTTTAAACATGCATTCTAAATACATAATAAAGAGAGTATGAAAATAAATAATAATGATATGCGGATGGATACTTTACACATTGATCCTAGATCAAATCTCTCCCTTTCTCACTCAAGCTAGCACTTGTTACTACTTCTACCCGTTACACTACACTTCTAAAGAAACCTCATATACATAGAGGGGAATAGGTGAGAAGAGAATACAAAGAGAATGAAGTGTGATAAGGCTGGACACGCAGGTCCAATTTAATAAATCGAATTTATTACAACAATTTCTAAAATTGCCCACCCATCTTATATCCATCCGATATGCATTATTCATTCAACACAACCACGCATTCACACACATAAGCATGCTATCAATCAATCTAATCAAATTAATTAATCTGATAATTAAGTGATCATCCAATGTTCAAACAACGATTTGATTTTGTTCGAGTCAAACTCGTTTTTGCGAATAAGTACTTAAAGTACGAATTCATGAATTAAATTAAACTACATCATTAAATCAAATTTAACATGCATTTAATACTAATTCACTATTCAATTCCAAATTAAATATTGCACTTTATTTAATAAACCTTTTACGATTTAAATTCCAAATTTAATCGTAACGCGTCTCAAAGACCGATTAACGTCCAACGTCATTCAATTAAAGTCCAATGGGCTTTTAATTGATTTTTAAGGCGTGGACTTTTGGTCAACTCGGGTCAAACCGATAACCAAAGTCCAATCCGGGATTTACCCCATAAGCCCATAAATCAACCTTGGCCTATTAGGCCCAATTAAACTTTAAAGGTTCATTAAGTCGCATTGGGCTTTATGGTTAAGGTTTTGGGCCCAATTGGATCTAATCCACTTGGCCTAAACCAAACTTGATAAATCAAGCCCAATAGGCCCAAATACAACTTTAAAGTCCAATTTCCAAAATTAGGCCCAAATAATTAAATCCAAAATCCAATTTTCCAATTTAATTAACAAAGTGTATTACATGATCAATTACCCAAATCAACATTTCTAAAACATGAATTTACATAATTAATCATGGTCATTTTCATTATCACATGTCCAACACACAAAATGAAAAATCAAACCCATTACATGCTTCTTTAGTCTCGGCCAAGGAGGGATTTTGTGTCCGATTTGGTTTCAATCCAATCGAACCCATAATCGACATTAAATCACCATCCTAAATGATTTCATACACATCCAATGTCACAAAATCAAAAAAATACCAAGACATTAGGGCAATAAACCTATTCGGCCAACATGAAGATTTTGGGGTTTTTGTTCAATTCCAAATCCAATCCAATTCGATTCAAATTAACATCAACCTAAATGATTCTAACTCATCAAATGAATCAAAATTCAAAAATTCAAGAATCCAAAATCAATATACCATTCGGCCAAGGTAAAGTATTTGGGGAAAATAATCCCAAATCATTTTTCAACAAATTGGTCCAACCAAAATGAAATTAAACATGTTATAAGCATACTCAAACAATAAATTTATTCAAATCATGCTCAAATCACATTTACCCAAATTTTAAGCCCTACAAATTTCATGCTTGAACCTAAGCTCTTGATGCCATTGTTGGTTTTTATTAAGGTCCCAAGATCAAACAAGCAATGGAATTAATGCGTAAATACATCGACGAAGATAGCGGAATACTTACATCGATCGGTTGAGTCGATTTGAAGACGTTTCAAGCCAAAAACCTCACTGCCTTGCTCACGCCACTGCAGCAGTCTATGCTCACTGGTTTGGCAGTTTCAGGTCTCAAAATGAAGCTCCAAACTCCGTCGGATGAGTCCCGCCTCATGGGTGAACCTCCCTAACACCTTCGCAATGTTCACAAGTGTGCTAGCACTTGATTTCATCAAATGAAATCACTCATTTGCTTCCCTATTGCTCACGCCAGTGAGCTGTTTGGAGAAGAAGAGAATAGCCCCAAATGGGCGTGAATGGAGAGGAGAAAATGGTGAGAGAGAAAAGGGTGAAAAAGTGTAATGACTTAGTAAAGCATTTTCCAAAAAAATGCTTTATATATTTTCCAAGAAAATATATTAAAACCATTTACTTAATTGATTAATTAAAATCAAAAGTAAATGTTTTTCCCTCCAAACACTATTACACCTACTTACATCATCACTATTCACATGTCACTTTAATAAAGTGACTGATGTAAGTCTTTCAATCAATCAACTCAATCACATCAATCAATCACATCACTCAAAGTGACATTTGATTTGACGCTCGATGTGACGATTGATTTGACGCTTGATGTGACTTGCGATGCCGCACTCGAATTCGAAATACGAATACGCTCGCAATCACACTCGGGCTCGGGTTCGTTAATTCCAAATTAATGATTTTTCCGTCACGTCGTAATTAAATGATTATGCCTAGCGAATTCACTATTCACGTCGCCAACGAATTAATTCCAAATTAATTCGTTCGCCCGAATTAAAATCTAATTTTAATTCTGCGTCGAAATCTAATTTCGTTTATATATCGAATATATTAGTTTACCGATTAATTCCAAATTAATCGTTATCTCTCTCTTGACGATATTTTATCCTAGATAAAATATCTCCGTAATTAATCCTAGATTAATTTTCTATTTCTTCTATATAATCCCGATTATTAATGAGTGCGAGTTATGCGTCATCGGTGCATTATCGGGAAGAGACCCATGAGATCTCCGGATAAGTTGGCAGTAAATACGGTCGTCGGAGTATCCGAATCACGTACGTACCAAGTACTACGTTCTACCGATTTACGAGACAAGGTCGACTCCTAGCAAAGCACCAAGTCTACCCAATTCTCCGGACATATCCTTTAAAGAATATTAAGATCTATATCAAGTGTAGTATACAATTGTATTGTATTGCGTATATCGATCCAGTATCGGACGATCACATGTTAGGCCTAGGGCTGGAAATGTGTCTGCCCCGTACGAAACATATATCGGACATCAAGCAACTAGTCTCTTTAAATCGGGCAATACTGACCTAGTCATATTGTCCCGACGGTTGCAACCTTTTATAGAGCACTAGTTCTGTATCATGCGTGGTCATCAACTCCATATGTCTGAAGTGACACTTCCATCTTGACATCACACCCAGTGCACTACGATTCCTGATAAACCCAGAAGAGGTGAACACATAACCAGTTTAGGTCCCCCAACCACCAAAACCAAAGTTTACCGATTGTCGCAAGTACTAGCGATGCAAGTCTCAGGTTAAGATCATATACACCTACCCTGATGCGGCCTCCCATAGACACGCAGACATACTACCAATGGGATTCCGCGGGGTCTATCCAGAGCGAAGCTGTTTCCCGTACCATCGGTGAAATACGACCTCTTATCGCACTTGCATAAGTATCCAATACTTATATATATGAGAACTATGTCGTTGTGCCCTTACAACGCACACAAGTGCAATACTAGCCTATTCCGCATTATCGATGTCCAGTCTCGATAATACTACGGCTAGGGATATTTAATGATTAATCCTTCGTGGACTGATACTGTCTCATATCATCTCAATCCAGGAACTAATCATAGGGACCTCTCTTCATTTATATATCTGTGGTGATCTAATCACAAATTATGAGAGTGCAATTTCCTTATTACATAGTTAATTTGCTACAACAACACAATGATCTGTGCAAATAGTGACGCTATGGGTCATATTATCCAACATTCTGTTTACAGTGCATGAAGCTCTATGACATAAAACCCAACAATCTTTTGGACTAGAGCAAATTGGACATGTCATGTAATCCTAAAACCTTTAGGTGACCTTTAAACACTTTAGCCGATAAGGTCTTTGTAAACGGATCAGCCAGGTTGTTTGTGGATGGAATCTGCGTGACAGTGACATCTCATCTCTGCACTATCTCCCCGTTGAGGTGATATTTCCTCTCAATATGCTTACCCCTCTTGTGGCTTCTTGGTTCTTTGGAGTTCGCCACTGCACCACTATTATCGCAATAAAGTATGAGTGGTTTATCCATATCTGGAACAACTTCCAGATTTACGAAGAACTTATGGAGCCAAACTACTTCCTTAGCTGCTACATATTCAGCCTCCATGGTGGAGTCAGCAATACAAGATTGCTTAATGATCCTCCATACTATATCTCCACCATATAGGGTGAACACTGATCCAGATGTTGATTTCTTATAATCGACATCCGTCAGAAAATCAGAGTCTGTATATCCTCTCAGAATCATATCTTGACTTGTATATACAAGCATATAATTTCTTGTTCTCCGAAGATACTTGAGAATATGTTTCATCGCTACCCAATGATCTAATCCCGGATTGGATTGAAACCTACTTACTACTCCCACTGCAAAACAAATTTCCGGTCTCGTGCATAGCATAGCATGCATAAGACTTCCAACTATTGAATCATATGGTATATGTCTCATCTCCTCAACTATTTGAGGTGTCTGATGAGTGGTAAATCTATCACTATTTCCCACTCATTTAACCTAATATTTTGTATAGTTTCTTGAGTTTTGTGAATATTTTGATGTGTTTTGTGTTATTTTGTAGATAAATAAAGTTTCAGGATATTCTGGAGGTGATTTGGAGCAAAACAGTGAAAATTGGAAAAAAATGCATTTTGGTAATTTATGCGCATCGCAACGCGCAAGCACTTGGCGTCGCGACGCCTAACATGCACCAGAGCTGCTAATGTGTGCCGGGTCCACAAGTCAGAATCTGAGAAAAGTTTGACTTTGCTAACATGCGCCGTGCCACGTGTCATCATCACAGTCGATCTACTAACATGCGTCGTGCCACGTGTCATCATCCTACGGTGCCGACAATTGTTATCGCCACGTGTCTCCAGGTGTCACTCCACGTCATTGCCACATCATCATCCACATCACCGGTTGACCAAGTCAAAGTGCCACGTGGCTGCCACGTCATCATCAACCAATCACAGTGTGCCACTTGTCGTAATTCTATGGTGCCGATAGTCACTTTCGCCACGTGTCGCCACATCATTGCCACGTCCGCATCAATCATTGACTCACTTATCCATATCTGACACGTGGCGGATAAGAATCTTAATCAGCCAATCAGGAGCTGCCACATGTCGCAATAATTGAGTCTCCAACCACCTTGCCACATGTTACCTTATCACTTATCCAGAATCTCACTCGACGAACCAGAAGCCGCCACGTCGACCAAACGGGCGTCGCGATGCGAGCTAGGCGTCGCGACGCGCGGCCCTTACTGACGCCTATAAATAGAGCTCAGTTTTCTGATTTCAGATGTACCATTCTCTTTGAATTCTCTCATATAACTATGGAGTTTTCTATCTAATTTATTTTAAATTTTACTTTAGTAATTAATTTTAATTACTTTTTGTAATAATAGTGTTTTACTTTCTTTACTTTTTACATTTTTTACTATTTACCATGAGGAGGTAACTTCCCCCTGCTAGGGTGAAAGGTAATTATTTTACTATTGCTATTTAGATTAATCTCTCTTAAATATAATATATTCACTATTTAAAATTTGACTTAAAAAGGATACCGCTATATTGGTCGGTTGGTAATTCATTTTAATCTGATTTAAACCTGACTAATCAAGGATACCGCCAGATTGGTCGGTTGGTAATTAAACTTTCTTACCGCCTTTATGGCAGGTTCATGGACAAATCTTTTTACCGCCTTAATGGCTGGTTGGACTTAATTTGACTTAATTAGGTTACCGCATATATGGCTGGTTGGTAATGTTATCACAAGTTTATATATTATATTAAGGGAGATATCTAAATTAGTAGTAGTAAAAGTAATTCCTTTTACCTTAGCAGTTTATTTTATTGTAATTTACTTTTCAGCTTTTACTTTACCGCAATTACTTTTCAGCATTTTTACTTGATGTCTTTTACTTTTAAGTTTTTATTAGCCCTAGTTATGTGTCGTAACTAAGTTAGATATCTGGGGTTGTGATGAATTCCAATATCACCGGTTTATAAGGAGTTAAATTATAGTTTGGGTAATATAAAGATTTATTTATTGAGTCTTAATCTTAATGCTTTTTCATTAACTGGCCATTAATAAAATTGAACTGGTAAACTTAAAATGAACTTGGAAAATGGATTTTAGGTTTAAGACCTTAGACTTAATAGCCCACGATCTTCCTTGAGAATAGATAACCCTTTAATAGATTTCCTTACAGGATAGGAATATACTTGTCAGGCGGGGGTAGCCATAATTGGAACTTAATCTTAATGAATCCAGGTAATTTGGTTGACAAACATATATGGTTCAATTGGGTTATACTGGATATTTGTAGTTCACCATTTGAAGAGCCTTTTACATAATTTAGTGTTCCAGGTTAATAAATCAATATTTTACCCAACTATAAGATAACCACTTCATCTTTAAATAATATTGGAAAGATTCACAACCCTAGATAGTTTTTAATATTGAATTTTCTTAAACCTACTTTCAAGCAATTTTATTTTCTTGTTTTTAAATTCAAAATCTTCACCATTTCAAATCGATCGATCAATCTGTTAGATACTAGTAATCAATTGACCTCATAAAATTAATAGTTTATGTATTAACTCCTTGTGGGATCGATACTTTTTATACTACTTGAACGATACGTGCGCTTGTGTTATACGCGTGTGTAAGCACCGGTCAAGTTTTTGGTGCCGTTGCCGGGGAAAATTTTGCAAAAATTACAAAAATATTTTGCATTTTTGTGTTTTTTATTTTGACTAAAAAGGTGAAATTGGTATAAGATAGCCGAGTAAGGAGTTTCCACTCCTGAGACGTATCCCAAACCTATTTCGGAACAAGTTAATTTTTGTTTATTTCATTTTAAATTATTTAATTTGTAAATTCTCCATAATACTGACTAAAATGGATCTCCATATGCTCAGTTATCAGATATTATCAACATGCATAGTAACATATGGATATAAGCTAAAATTGAAAAATTTGTAATATTCAGTGCTCTAGTTTAATTGGAAGAAGCATCTCAAAAAGTGATGGCGTAAAAAAAAAAACATCTGAGATCCGAGTTATTTAGTTTGTAAGGGTGTTTTAACACCTAGTGCCCTAAAGCCAACTGGTTTGGGAATCACTGGCCCAAAGCTCGCTACATGGATCAAAGATGCTGCAAAAATATATATATCTGAAGTCTGAGTAATTAAGTCCGTAGGGGTGTCTTAACACCTGGTGCCCTAAAGCCAACTGGTTTGGGAGCCACCGACCCAACACTTGCTACATAGATGGAAGATATTGTATATTAATAAAAGAAAAAAAAATCAAAAATCAAAGAAAAAAATCAGAAAAATCAGAAAAATTATTCCATTTCTGCAAAAAAGTGTGAATTCTGATAAAACTTTAGGACAAAAATATTAATCTCTTATCAACTGCACTTGTGACTGTTGTGGGCAAAAATGAGTTGTTTAATATTTTGTTAGCTGTGTATATGGAGAATGGTAAATATAATCGGAGAATTTACTTATTCGGTAATTTAGAAAGAAAGAAAACAACTAGTGACTTGGAGTAGAAGTTTCACCTGATTAGTCACTAACTTCTTTATTCTCTTTTCGCTTGTCTTTTTGCTTTTGTGTGCATTAGTTTTATTATCTTTTTACTTTTGTAAAATGTTTGTGGGTATCATTGCTGTAAACCCTCATGAGATTACAACTCGTCCACTAGAGACACCTAGGGGTTTAAAGGCTTGTTGCATATGCTAAATGCAACCGTGATCCCTACGAAAGTGGCTTAGTTAAAATTTTATTATGTTATTTTATTCTATGTTTTGCTCGAGGACTAGCAAAATGTTAGGTTTGGGGGTGTGATGAGTGATAAATCTATCACTATTTCCCACTCATTTAACCTAATATTTGTTGGATAATTATGACCCATAGTGTCACTATTTGTACAAATCATGGTGTTGTTGTACAAATTAACTATGTGACAAAGGAGATTGCACTCTTATCATTTGTGATTAGATCACCTAGATGTATAAATGATAGGAGGTCCTTATGATTTGTTCCTGGATTGAGAATGATATGAGACAGTATCAGTCCATGAAGGATAAATCATTAAATATCCCTAGTGAGAGTATTATCGAGATTGGACATCGATAAATACGTAAAAGACTAGTATTACACTTGTGCGCGTTGTGAGGGCACAACGGCATAGTTCTCATATATTTGGGTATAGGATACTCATGCAAGTGTAATAGGAGGTTGTGTTTTACCGATGGTACGGGAAACAGCTTCGCTCTGGATAAGACCCCCTCGGAATTCCATTGGTAGTATGACTATGTGTCTATGAAAGTCCGAAATCAGGGTAGGTGTATTTGTTCTTAACCTGAGACTTGCACCGCTAATACTTGCGACAATCAATATACTTTGGTTGCGGTCGTCCAGGGCTTTAACAGGTTCTGTGTACGCCTATGCTGGGTATATTGAGAATCGTAGTGTATTGGGTGTGATGTCAAGACGGAAGTGTCACTCCAGTCATATGGAGATGATGATCGCGCAGGGATACAGAACTTGTTCTTTAAAAAGGTTGCAACCGTCGGGATAATATGACTTGGTCATGATTATCCGATAATAAAGAGACTAGTTGCTCGTAATTCGATACATGCTTCGTACGGGGCAGACATTGTACCAGCCCCAGGCCTTGCATGTGATCATCCGATACTGGATCGAAATATGCAATACTACGTATATTACGCCTGATATAGATCCTTTATTCCTGTAAGGATATTTCTGGAGAATTGGGGAGGCATGGCGCTTTGCTAGAAGCCAACCTTGTCTTGTAAATCGGTATAAACGTAGTAATAGGTACTTACGTGTTCGAATAGTCCGACCACCGAATTTACTGCCAACATAACCGGGGATCTCATGGGTCGCTTCCCAAAGATTCACTGATGACGTATGACTCGCACTTTTAATTAATCTGGGATTAATTAGATGAGAGAGAAAATTAATCTGGGATTAATTGCGGAGATTTTTATCTGGGATAAAATATCATTTAAAGAGAGATAACGATTAATTTGGAATTAATCGATTAATTAATATATTTGATATACTAAACGAAATTGGATTTCAACACGGAATTAAAATTGGATTTTAATTCGGGCGAACGAGTTAATTTAGAATTAATTCTTTAGCGACGTGAATAGTGATTTCGTTAAGCATAATCATTTAATTACGTCGCAACGGAAAATTTGTTAATTTGGAATTAGCGAACCCGAGCCCGGGATTGTTTGCGAGCGCATTCACATTTCGAATTCGAGTGCGGCACACAAGTCAAATCAAGCGTCAAATTGCTAGTCGCATCAAGCGTCAAATCACTTGTCACTTTGAGTGATGTGACTTGGCAACTTGTGATTGAGTGATATGTGTGGTTGGCATTTGTGGGCATTAATTGCTTTGACTTTTGGAACCAAAATTGTGTATTTGATTTTAGAAATCAATTACCAATTTTAATTAACACATTTATCTCTCTCTCTCCTCCAATTCTCTCTTCATCTCTCACGCCCACTAGGGCTGAATTTTCTTCTGTTCTTGGCAGTGAACTGCCGTGAAAGTGGAGGAAGAAAAGGGAAGCAAAAGTCACAATTTTGTGGCAAAATCTGGAGTGCTAGCACACTACGAAGTCATGCGAAGGTGATAGGGAAGTCCACCCATGAGCCGGGAATCGTTTGACGAAGCTTGGAGCTCAAATTCTTGGTGATCAAGGCCGAAAATAGTGAGCAAACTCACTGCCACTTACGAATGCACAAGGAGCAGAAAATGGAATTTTTGTTGCCTCCGCGTCACTCAACCGATCGAAGTGAGTATTCTGCAACTCCCTCGTTGTATTTACTTATGTTTCATGCTTGTTTATTGATCCTTGGGACCTTAGCAAACTCCAATAATATTTTGTATAATTTCTTGAGTTTTGTGAATATTTTGATGTGTTTTGTGTTATTTTATAGATAAATAAAGTTTCGGGATATTCTGGAGGTGATTTGGAGAAAAACAGTGAAAATTGGAAAAAAGGGCATTTTGGCAATTTATGCGCGTCGCAACGCACAAGCACTTGGCGTCGCGACGCCTAACATGCACCAGAGCTGCTAACGTGCGCCGGGTCCACAAGTCAGAATCTGAGAAAAGTTTGACATTGCTAACGTGCGTCGTGCCATATGACATCATCACAGCCGATCTACTAACATGCGTCGTGCCACGTGTCATCCTCCTACGGTGCCGACAGTCGCTATCGCCACGTGTCACTCCACATCATTGCCACGTCATCATCATCATCAATGGTTGACCAATTGAAAGTGCCACGTGGCTGCCATATCATCATCAACCAATCAAAGCGTGCCACGTGTCGCAATTCTATGGTACCGACAGTCACTTTCGCCACGTGTCGCCACGTCGTTGTGACATCAGCATCAATCATTGACTGACTTATCCATATCTGACACGTGGCGGATAAGAATCTTAATCAGCCAATCAGGAGCTGCCACATGTCGCAATAATTGAGTCTCTAACCACCTTGCCACGTGTCACCTTATCACTTATCCAGAATCTCACTCGACGAACCAGAAGCTGCCACGTCGACCAAACGGGCGTCGCGACGCGCGGCCCTTACTGACGCCTATAAATAGAGCTCAGTTTTCTGATTTCATATGTACCATTCTCTCTGAATTCTCTCATATAAATAGAGAGTATTCTATCTAATTTCTTTTAAATTTTAGTTTTGTAATTAATTTTAATTACTGTTTGTAATGATAGTGTTTTACTTTCTTTACTTTTTACAGTTTTTACTATTTACCATGAGGAGGTAACTTCCCCCTGCTAGGGTGAAAGGTAATTATTTTACTATTGTTATTTAGATTAATCTCCCTTAAATATAATATATTCACTATTTAAAATTTGACTTAAAAATGATACCGCTATATTGGTCGGTTGGTAATCTATTTTAATCTGGTTTAAACCTGACTAATCAAGGATACCGCCAGATTGGTCTGTTGGTAATTAAACTTTCTTACCGCCTATATGGCAGGTTCATGGACAAATCTTTTTACCGCCTTAATGGCTGGTTGGACTTAATTTGACTTAATCAGGTTACCGCCTATATGGCTGGTTGGTAATGTTATCACAAGTTTATATATTATATTAAGGGAGATATCTAAATTAGTAGTAGTAAAAGTAATTCCTTTTACCTTAGCATTTTATTTTATTGTAATTTACTTTTCAGCTTTTACTTTACTGCAATTACTTTTCAGCATTTTTACTTTATGTCTTTTACTTTTAAGTTTTTATTAGCCCTAGTTATGTGTCGTAACTAAGTTAGATATCTGGGTTGTGATGAATTCCAATATCACCGGTATATAAGGGGTTAAATTATAGTTTGGGTAATATAAAGATTTATTTATTGAGTCTTAATTTTAATGTTTTTTCATTAACTGGCCATTAATAAAATTGAACTGGTAAACTTAAAATGAACTTGGAAAAGGGATTTTAGGTTTAAGACCTTAGACTCAATACCCCACGATCTTCCTTTAGGATAGATAACCCTTTAATAGATTTCCTTACAGGATAGGAATATACCTGTCGGGCGGGGTTAGCCATAATTGGAACTTAATCTTAATGAATCTAGGTAATTTGGTTGACATAGACATATGGTTCAATTGGGTTATACTGGATATTTGTAGTTGACCATCGGAAGAGGCTTTTAAATAATTTAGTGTTCCAGGTTAATAAATCAATATTTTACCCAACTATAAGATAATCACTTAATCTTTAAATAATATTGGAAAGATTCACAACCCTAGATAGTTTTTAATATTGAATTTTCTTAAACCTACTTTCAAGCAATTTTATTTTCTTGTTTTTAAATTCAAAATCTTCACCATTTCAAATCAATCAATCAATCTGTTAGACACTAGTAATCAATTGACCTCATAAGATTAATAGTTTAGGTATTAAGTCCTCGTGGGATCGATACTTTTTATACTACTTGAACGATACGTGTGCTTGCATTATACGCGAGTGTACGCACCGGTCAGTGTCTTAGGAGACTGTTCCTTAGACAAATGAATTCCATGCCTAAAAGGTAAATTACCTTTCTTGGAATTCCGCATACCAAATCACACAAGAATCTTGTCGATATAGGTTGCTTGAGACATTGCTAACAGTCGTTTCTTACGATCCTAAATGATCTGGATCCCAAGTACATAACTTGCTTCTCCCAAATCTTTCATTTGGAATTGGTTAGCTAGCCAGATTTTCACGTCCGATAATATCCTTACATCATTCCCAACGAGTAAAATATCATCAATGTATAACACAAGGAAACCCACCTTCCCATCAATGATGCGCTTGTAGACACAAGGCTCATCGATGTTCTGCTCAAAGTTATAAGACTTAATCCTAGTATCAAACCTTATGTTCCAAGATCTAGATATTTTCTTAAGTCCATAAATGGACCTTTGCAACTTGTAAACTTTTTGCTCTTGACCTTGGGTAATGAACCCATCTGGTTGTACCATATAGATGCTCTCATCAAGATTGTCATTCAAGAATGCAGTCTTGACGTCCATTTGCCAAAATTCATAGTAATAATATACGGTAATGGAAAGAAGAATCCTGATGGATTTAAGCATAGCTACTAGCGAGAAAGTTTCTTCATAGTCAACTTCCTCTTTTTGGGTATAACCTTTTGCCACTAGCCTAGCCTTGAAAGTCTGTAATTTCTCATTTATTCCTCTTTTTCTCTTGTAGATCCACTTGAAACCTATGGGTTTTACTCCATCGAGTTGGTCTACAAGTTCCCAGACTGAGTTAGAGTATATAGACTCCATCTCGAAGTTCATTGCTTTGAGTCATTCCTCTTTATCATTGTCTTCCATTGCACTACAATAGGTCAATGAATCATCTATAGCATCACAAGATGCAAAAACTTGCACCTCACCATTTCGTAGATAGCATTCAGGTTGTCTGACAACCCTCCCACTACGTTTAGGTGGTATCGTATCCTGATAAACGTGTATCTGACTTTCAGATGTATAAGGTGTAATGTCTTTGTCAACATTTGACAATGGTGTACTGGTCGTACCAGTAAGTAACTCCTCAAGTAACACTTTACTTCGAGGTTTGAAATCTCTCATATAGTCCTCCTCAAGAAATATAGCATTTGTCGACACAAATACTTTATTATCTTCTGGACTATAAAAGAATCCACCCCTAGTTTCCTTAGGATAGCTTACAAATAGGCATACCAGTGAACGTGGTTCCAACTTAGTAGTCTTGTTCTTTAGCACATGTACCAGACACCCCTATATGCGAAAATATCGCAAACTAGCTTTACGACCATTCCACAACTCTAAGGGAGTCTTAGAAACAGAATTAGAAGGAACTACATTCAGGATATACATTGCAGTTTCCAATGCATAGCCCCAGAATGAACTAGGTAGAGTGCTATAACTAAACATTGATCTCATAATGTCTAGTAGGGTCCGATTTCTCCTTTCTGCAACACCATTTTGTTGTGGTGTTCCAGATGTTGTGAGCTATGAAACAATTCTATGCTCAACTAAGAATTCCTCGAAATCTCTATCAAGGTATTATCCTCCACGATCTGATCGTAGAATTTTGATGCTTTTACCTAACTGGTTCTCAACCTCAGCATGATACTCTTTGAACTTTTCAAATGTATCTGACTTGTGCTACATTAGGTAAACATACCTATATCTGGAATAATCGTCAATGAAAGTGATGAAGTATTCAAAACCACCTCGGGCTTTTACATTCATCGGTCCGCAAATATCCGAATGTATTAGCTTAAGAGTTTCTTTGGCTCTAATCCATTTTCCAATAAAAGGTCTCTTAGTCATTTTTCCTTCTAGACAGGATTCGCAGACATGTAAAGTACCGAGTTTTAACTAATTTAAAACTTCGTTCTTAATTAGTCTATCTATCCGGTAAAGTTTAATGTGACCAAGTCTAAGGTGCCATAAATAGGTATCATCATGAGAAATCTTTTGCCGTTTAGTTTTAGATATTTCAATCTTAAACATTTCAGTATTAAGCAGTGATTCATGCATTAACGACCTTAATACATATAGATTATTTTTGAAGTTTCTCGTGCATATCTTTAATCCATTTCTACTAATAATAACTGACTTATTATTAAATGAAATAGAAAAACCACATTTCATAAGTTTTGTTACAAATATCAAATTCCTGGGAAAATCAGGAATATATAGCACACCATTTAAACATAAATAACTATTATTAAAGTTTAACTTGGAATCTCCCACTGCTTTTGCTGAAACAGCATCCTCTATCCCAACTCTCATGGTAAAGCTACCTTCAGCAAGGTCCCTCCATGAGTCAAGTAGATGCAAAGAACAACAAACATGGTTAATGGCACCAGAATCAACAATCCATTTGGATTTATCATCCCCCACCAAAAGAGACCCAATGACAAGTAAATTGTATTTACCTGTATTCTTATTCTCTTTAAGCTCTGTAAGGTATTTTGGACAATTCCTTTTCCAATGCCCTTGTTGTTCACAATGGAAACATTTTCCTTTGGCATTGGTTCCTTTGGAGCTTTTGTTGTTCTTCTTTTTCGTTATTTTTGCCTTTGCCTTCCAATTGCCTTTCTTCTTCTTCTTTGCAGATTTAGAAGATTCGCAACATTTTCCTCGACATTGGGCCTACGAGGACCGTTAGTAACGGACTCGTAATTGGTGAGCTCATTCAGCAGTTTAGTCAACGTAAAAGTAAACTTATTCATAGAACAGTTGCTTTTAAACTGTAGGAAACTTTTCGAAAGGGTTTCCATGATCATTGTCACCTGGCTTTGCACATTAATACGTGCACCATGGGTTTCAGCCATATTAAGATAATCCATCATCCTTAACACATGGTCTCGAACTGATGTGCCTTACTTCATTCTAGCGGTCAATACAGAGGCAATTGCCTCATGTTGTTGCCGGTCTGAAGGTTGCCCAAACATGTTCTATAATGACTGCATAATCATTGATGTTGTCGCCATAGGCTCATGCTGTGCAGCAAGAACCTCAGACATTGATGCTATCAAATAGCTATGGGCTTTCTCATCAGCTTTAATCCAATTATTATAGGCATTACGTCCAGCTCTGCCAGCATTAGGTGCTGGCTCAGGAGGACATTCCTCTATTAGGACAAATTTAAGGTCTTCACATACCAAAATAGCATTCATGTTACTTATCCATTTAACATAATTATCCTCGGTTAATTTTTATTGTGTTTGATAATGGAGATTATTGAAGATGCCATGGCTGAAAAAAATAAACGCGCATTCAACATTCATTCATCGCATATTAAAATTGTCAAATATTTAGGCATAAAATTAAACATGATACATGATCAATGTATAATGAATTAGAAACCTAAAAGAATTACTATGTCACGGTTATCTATCATCCCACAAATAAATACCGCCGTAGGGTAGGTCAAGTATTCGCATGATAGACTGAGACATTCTTAATTGATTAATATATCTGAAATAACTCTTATTCCTATATTAATTAACTACCGTTATTTCGATCAAGGAAGCATTGATTAACAACTTAATCATTCCTTTTTGAGTGTGACCCATTATTTCGCAACCCTTGGACTTAACTAGTGAAGTGCTGCCGTATGGTAGGTCAAATCACCATATACATCTAGAGTCCATATCCTTTCGGAATCCAAACCTGATATTGACCTAAAAAGAACACCATCCGTAGGGGGACGAAAGCAAAGCCGTCTCGAGGCGCCTATTAAATCTCACGTTTCTAGATAATAATGGAGATCACGGGATATATTGTGGTATACCCCTCTCCCACACACTATTTAAAAGTGTAAGGTTTCTATCTCGCTAGTATTTTATGAATCTTAGATTATGCTTGGCTAAAGTCATACCCTTAAATAATACTAGTTGATATTTTAGTGATCTAACCAATTTTAACTCTAAAAATTTTATTCACTAATTCCGATTAGTCTCTACTAACTAATTAACTTAATTAAACTAATTTAATCAAGTTGTTATAGTGATCTAATCAATTTAACTCTTAAATTACTAGTCCACTTATAGGTTTTAAAATTTAGAATTCAACGAACGGACTAAATGTCATTAAAGCATTTAATCGATAAAAGCATATTACTTATTCCAACGGTACGTGGTATTGTATCTTGAGTGCAGACTACATTACCGTCCATTCGAAATCAGCTATGGAATTTACGTCCGGATTTCCATCTGATATACCAAGGAATATAATGTACTCACAAGGTCCATTTGTTTATAAAACTTGAATTCACAATTTTTAAACCTTTAAACAAATTAATCTTATTAATCCGTTTACATGCATCTTATATTCTTATTTAACTTTTATATTTACATAAAATCATATTTTATTACTTGAATATCATACATGTCAACATGTTATGGCATGTGAAAATGCAAGAGTAGGCACCCTAGACTATATGATATGTTAATAAAGAATTTGAAACATATATATATTCCCAGGTCTGAGCTGAAAACGTTTGACGATCATTTGACGGGCGTTCGAACGTTTTCAGGCAGTGGAGTAACGTTTGTGTGGCATTTGACGGGCGTTCGAACTCTTGTCGGAACACTAGAACTTCATTTACACCATTTCGGAGCTTCCGAACTCCGTTTTGGTCCCCGTTTTTTTCAACGGAATGTAGTTTTACATACATCCATAAATTGCGTTAACCGAGCTCTTATTTTTTCTATACTAATCTAATTAGTAAAATAAATCCAAGGCATCCCTTGGTCTTCAAATCTTATTCCATGGTATATTGTTGAGTTCTTCGTGGAATAGGTTCGTAATGAGTCCTTCGCGGCATCAATTCCTCCAAGTTACAAATTGAGTTACAAACTGGACTTATTACAAAGGAAATGAACTTACAACACTTGAAAGAGTATGACCATATGGTCTTACATTCCAATATAAAAATAAGAGCCGGAAAAATTAACGATCAACGCAATACATTCATCACATGAATCAAAGTAAACATTCATCACATTAACATTAACAACCATTCATCTCATGAATCTAATTGTGCCTACTCATCAAAACATACATTCTAATAATCTATATCACATATAAATTATTAAAACTTGAAACATTAAAGGAGAGGGGTTAAGAACACTTTTCAACCTTAAGCTCTGATAAGAATTGTAGGAAACGATTTTCCTTAGCGCGGCGGAAGTTGCTTGTGGTGGCACCGGTCCGGTATGGATCTTCAAAATTTTATTTGCCTTCTCCCTTTGTTGTAGTAGCCAAGATCAATCCTTTGGTGTCCAACAATTGGATCAGCCACTCGATCTTCCGAACTATGACTCGAAACCAACAAACTGAAATGTGGGCTTCACTCACAAAGATTAAACCTCTAAACTATTTAGAGATTTAGGAGGTCACAATGGTGTTTGGCTCTTTGGAATTTCAAATACTCTTACAACACTTGTGAATATTTGAAGTTATTATCTCTTTTCTCTCAAATCCTTCTCACAACAATTATGTGAATTAATGCAAAGTGTTAACCTTAACAAGTGAGAGAAATGGTAGAGATTATATTCTCTTACACAATCCAACTAACCTTGTTATTAAGCATCTAATGCTTTCTTGCAATGGCCAACACAAGAATGTGAATGCCATACCAAAGCATAAGAAATGTTAAGCTAAAGACAATGGCTTTGTCATTAAGCATTCAATGCTTCCTTTAAATGGCAAACACATAAATGTGGAGGCCATACCAAAGCATAAAATGCATAAGCTAATGACAAAACTATTAGGATTATTTAAGCCACCTAATAGACATAATTGCTTGGATGACATGGTAATCCATATGGCTTTGTCTCTAATGGTAAATAAAAATCAATAAATTTAAAAAGATTTATTTACCTTCAATTATGTTGTAGTAATTATCTCATAATTATTACTAACTTGATTATCTCATAATCAAGACTTGATTATCTCATAATCAAAGAATTCTAGAAAACATTAAGTTAAACTAATTTAACATAGTTTTCATTTGTGACAATAAATATTATTAATCTCTTTAATAATATATAAATATAAAGTGAGCATATAATTAGACAATCTAATTATATTAGGTTTGCTACAGTTAATCGAGCTAGCACGGGGACCAAATGGACCTACGGTTCCGAGCTCAAATAATTCTGAAATATTAATTAAACACTTTAATCAAATATTACAAATTATTAACTCCACGTTAATCCACTAAAAACTCGAAGTTGAACTCCTGTTATCGTAGATGGATTAAATAAACCGAACATCTTCGGTGTCCATCGATATAGTCATTACTTATGGATATAGCCCTTCACGAATATCTTATAAATAGAGTCGGGTCAAAAGTCTGTTAAACCCCTCCAAATATTTTGTCTCTTAAGCACCATTGATTCTATAATGAACAATTAATTCATAACAATTATGAATATATAAAACTTTCTATTCACAATAGAAAAGTTTAGCGCTCAAATTGTTCAAGTCCCGAATCAACTCTTAAAAAAGATATTCTTCTACTTCTCGTAAGAATGAGTGAATTTCGTATCTATGTAAAACGTTCCCAACTACACACCAAACCATATCCCCAAAATACGTAGTTATTGGCCTGGAATGCAACACCAACCTCACCATAGTAAATCAAAGGACATAGTCTGTCATGCAGGAGTTCGTAGTACACTCGGGATTAAGATCGAATCCATATATGACCATCTATTAGATAAAATGAATTTCTTCGGTTAACGGATATTAAAAGAAATTCGTATTTATCTGAGTCCAGACCTATATGATCTCATCAAACAAGGTGCTTTCATTCCCATGTCATTATATGAACGATCCCGGATCAAGGTCATCATATAAGTATAGAATGGACCGCAGCTATAGATAAACCATAAACAATGTACCCTCTTTGTTTGCTGTCTATGGACTATTTAGATTACTAACTTCAGACTTAAATCCTCTTATGCATCAAACATACACTAAGTCTGAAGGTACAAGAGTAATCAAGGTAAATAAGAAAATCAAACAATATGTGATATAAATCAAACAACTTTGATAAAATGAATAATGCATTTATTATTATTACAATAATCAATTCCGTTTACAGTACATGAAGATTTAGGACATAAATCCCAACAAGATGGGCATTGGGAAAGGAATTGTCCAAAATACCTTGCAGAGATTATGGAGAAAAAGGCCACATGTAAATATTATTTACTTGTAATTGAGTCTTTATTAGTGAAATATGATAAATCCGCATGGATTTTTGATTCTGGGGCCACTAACCACGTTTGTTCTTCTTTGCAGCTACTTGACTCATGGAGGGACCTTGCAAAATGTGACTTTACCATAAGGGTCGGGACATGGGATGCCGTTTCAGCTAAATCATTGGTAGTTCACTGTTTAAAATTTTCAAATAATTATTATTTAAATGTAAACAATATGTTATTTATTCCTAGGTTTAACAAGAATTTGATTTATGCTTTAAAACTTTTGGATGATGGTTTTTTTATTTTGTTTAATAATAATTCAATTATTATTGCAAGAAATGGATTAACTATAGGAAACTCAGAAAACAACTTATATTTGTTAAGACTGTTAACACATAGTTCACTGCTCAACATTGAAATGTTTAAGGTTGAAAAACCTAAAATAAAGCTGCAAAGATTTCTCTCGATAACATATATTTGTGGCATCTTAGACTTGATTATATTAGCATTGAGCGGATAGACTTGTTGATAAAGAACGAGACTTTAAACAAGTTAAAGCTTCGAATTTTACTAGTCTGTAAATTTATAACATCCCCATTTAAGAGATGCTACCGGTATGGAATAGGCTGACCTATCCCCCTAAGCCTCTGACTTGTTGACTGAACATCACTACTAATCCATCTCAAGTACAACTCATGCATAGGGACCATTGCCCAACCCAATAACATAGAATATATTTTAATAGTTATAATCTTATACTCAATAATACTTCTCTTTACAACATGCATTCTAATAATCTATATCACATATAAATTATTAAAACTTGAAACATTAAAGAAGATGGGTTAAGAATACTTTTCAATCTTAAGCTCTGATACAAATTGTAGGAAATGATTTTCCTTAGCACGGCGGAAGTTGCTTGTGGTGGCACCGGTCCGGTATGGATCTTCAAAATTTTCTTTTCCTTCTCTCTTTGTTGTAGTAGCTAAGATCAATCCTTTAGTGTCCAACAATTGGATCAACCACTCGATCTTCCAAACTATGACTCGAAACCAACAAACCGAAGTGTGGGCTTCACTCACAAAGATTAAACCTCTAAACTATTTAGAGATTTAGGATGTCACAATGGTGTTTGGCTCTTTTGAATTTCAAATACTCTCAAAACACTTGTGAATATTTGAAGTTATTCTCTATTTTCTCTCAAATCTTTCTCACAACAATTGTGTGAATGAATGCAAAGTGTTAACCTTAAGAAGTGAGAGAAATGGTAGAGATTATATTCTCTAACATAAGCCAACTAAACTTGTCATTAAGCATCTAATGCTTTCTTGCAATGGCTAACACAAGAATGTGAATGCCATACCAAAGCATAAGAACTGTTAAGCTAAAGACAATGGCTTTATCCTTAAGCATTCAATGCTTTCTTTCAATGGCAAACACATAAATATGGCGGCTATACCAAAGCATAAAATGCATAAGCTAATGACAAAACTATTAGGTGTATTCAAGCCACCTAATAGACATAATTGCTTGGATGACATGGTAATCCATATGGCTTTGTCTCCAATGGTAAATAAAAATCAATATATTTAAAAAGATTTATTTACCTTCAATTATGTTGTAGTAATTATCTCATAATTATTACTAACTTGATTATCTCATAATCAAATAATTCTAGAAAACATTAAGTTAAACTAATTTAACATATTTTTCATTTGTGACAATAAATATTATTAATCTCATTAATAATATATAAATATAAAGTGAGCATATAATTAGACAATCTAATTATATTAGGTTCGTTACAGTCAATCGAGCTAGCATGGGGACCAAATGGACCTACGGTTCCGAGCTCCAATAATTTTGAAATATTAATTAAACTCTTTAATCAAATATAACGAATTATTAACTCCGCGTTATTCCACTAAAAACTCAAAGTTGAACTCATATTAGCGTAGATGGATTAAATAAACCGAACATATTTGGTGTCCATCGATATAGTCATTACATATGGATATAGCCCTTCACGAATATCTCATAAATAGAGCCGGGTCAAAAGTCCGTTAAACCCCTCTAAATATTTTGCCTCTTAAACACCATTGATTCTATAATGAACAATTAATTCATAACAATTATGAATATATAAAACTTTCTATTCGCAATAGAAAAGTTGTGCGCTCAAATTGTTCAAGTCCCGAATCAACACTTAAAAAAGATATTCTTCTACTTCTCGTAAGAATGAGTGAATTTTGTTTCTATGTAAAATATTCCCAGCTACACACCAAACCATATCCCCAAAATACGTAGTCAGTGGCCAGGAATGCAACACCAACCTCACCATAGTAAATCATAGGACATAGCCTGTCATGCAGGAGTTTGTAGTACACTCAAGATTAAGATCGAATCCATATATGACCATTTATTAGATAAAATGAATTTCTTCGGTTAACGGATATTAAAAGAAATTCGTATTTATCTGAGTCCATACCTATATAATCTCATCATACAAGGTGCCTCCATTCCCATGTCACTACATGAATGATCTCGGATCAAGGTCGTCATATAAGTATAGAATGGACCGTAGCTATAGATAAACCATAAACAACGTACCCTCTTTGTTTGCGGTCTATGGACTATTTAGATTACTAACTTCAGACTTAAATCCTCTTGTGCATCAAACATACTCTAAGTCTGAAGGTACAATAGTAATCAAGGTAATCAGGACAATCGGACAATATGCGATATAAATCAAAAAACTTTGATAAAATGAATAATGTATTTATTATTATTACAATAATCAATTCTGTTTACAGTACATGAAGCTTTAGGACATAAATCCCAACAGGATGGACATTGGGAAATGAATTGTCCAAAATACCTTGCAGAGCTTAAGGAGAAAAAGACCACATGTATGATTTACTTGTAATTGAGTCTTTATTAGTGAAAAATGATAAATCCGCATGGATTTTTTATTCTGGAGCCACTAACCACGTTTGTTCTTCTTTGCAGCAACTTGACTCATTGAGGGACCTTGCAGAATGTGACTTTACCATAAGGGTCGGGACATGGGATGCCTTTTCAACTAAATCATTGGGAGTTTACTATTTAAAATTTTCAAATAATTATTATTTAAATTTAAACAATGTGTTATTTATTCCTATGTTTAACAGGAATTTGATTTATGCTTCAAAACTTTTGGGTGATGGTTTTTTAAATTCATTTAGTAATAATTCTATTATTATTGCAAGAAATAGATTAACTATATGCATAGGAAACTCAGAAAAAAAAAAAAAAAAAAAAAAAAAAAAAAAAAAAACTTATATGTTTTAAGACTGTTAACACATAGTTCACGGCTAAACAATGAAATGTTTAAGGTTGAAAAACCTAAAATAAAGCTGCAAAGATTTCTCTCGGTAACATATATTTATGTCATCTTAGACTTGATTATATTAGCATTGAGCGGATAGACATCTTGATTAATAACGAGGCTTTAAACAAGTTAAAGCTTAGTATTTTACTAGTCTGTAAATTTATAACATCCCTCTTTAGGAGATGCTACTAGTATGGAATAGGCTGACATATCCCCCTAAGCCTCTGACTTATTGACTGAACATCACTACTAATCCATCTCAAGTACAACTCATGCATAGGGACCATTGCCCAACCCAATAACATAGAATATATTTTAATAGTCATAATCTTATACTCAATAATACTTCTCTTTACAACTCTGTTCATAAACACTTTTGACACATCACAAAGGCTTATACACTACTAATGACTGACATGTAACCTTACTTTGACACTGACTATGTTGAACCTCAATACTTGACCTGGTGGACTCCAACACCCTAGTGACTGGAATTAGTATCCATCCCCTCAAGCTTGTCCTCTGGGTAAACCTGCAAAACAGAAACACTTAGAGTAAATGTTAGATCGTTTGAATGACCTAGTGAGTGGACAATTAAAAATGGGAACTGAAATACATATGAAATATTTATTATTCTAAAATCAAATCATCTCAAGAAAATTGGTTGTTTTCTAAGAACTCTTTCTCATCTAAAAACACTTCTTGTTCTGCAAAACGTTTCTTGAAATCCATTTTATCTGTAAAACCCTGAGATCTTCTATAAACTGAATTCTTTATAAAACTCTTTCATAAAACTGTTCTACTGAAAGTCTTTCATAACACCGCTCTTTATAAACTCTTTTCTAAAACCATCATTTCTGAAAACCATTTTTCTAATAATCTATCGAAAACCTGACACATGGGGTATTATGTATCGTCGTCCCCCCATATGCTTAGAAAATCTATAGAAAACCTGACGCATAGGGGCGTTATGTATCATCATCTCCATATACGCCCAACTAATGATCTTGGAGAGTTACGTATCGATGTCCCTCAAGCCACTGAACTAGAGGCAGAAGTGCTAATTCATGCTATCATTTTGACCATGAATCTAGGGTCTAGGGCATTATGTATCACCGTCTCAATAGCCCTGTAATCTAGGATCTAAGGAAGTTACGTATTGATGTCCCCCTAGTTCTACTATACATGTGCACATATTATATCCGTCAATTCCATAAGTCACATATGAGGTAGGTTTTTCCCCAATGGCTCAAAAAATCATAAGAATCATGCTTTTAAAATCAAATATTTCTAAAACATGCTCATTAATCATATATCTAAAAATCAATTTGGCTAACGCCCTAATGCTTTTAAAAGTAAGTATGAAATCAAAATCAATTAAGTAAATATCAACTTGAAAAAGAAAAGTACACTCACTGATTAATAACTATTGCAAATGGTCCTGGATGTGATTGAAGAGGTTATTGCGGAAACTCTAGTTCGTCATGTATTCGAGTATGGTTAGCATATATAAACTAGTATATAAACTAGAAGCTAATCATGGTCATGGATGTAGTGGATGCTCATGCATGTTGTAGACCCATGAGGTTGGAGATATTTAGGAGTGACAAAAGTACCAGTATGGACAGTAGAACAGAGTGTCATAGTTGTGATTTATAGCAAGAGCAAAGAGCAGAAATTTAGGAAGTAGTCAGAAGAATTAACCACAATTAGCCTCAGTAGCATGGCGTAAAGCAAAGAAACAGGATATGAAAACAGTAAGCAGGAAACATGAAGTGATAAGAGAATTCAGTACGTATAGTAACATAGGTAATGCAGCTTGGAGATAGCAATGTAAGTGAAGACCTCATAATGAGTGATAAAAAGTAAGGAATCCTAAGGCATAGATTAGTCAATTCAGTTCCCAGCAGTATGAATATAAATGTTTCCTTTCAATAGCCCCCGACTATGGTAAGTATTTAGACACCTAACCAATCATGTGAGCATGCATCCATTCCCAACTTAGAACCCAGTAAGAGAAAGAACAAGTAAATAAGAGTACTTGATAGAATAGATGGATTACGAGCGCCTAGATAGTTGAATCAATAAGTACAACAAAACAAATATGAAAATCATGAGATGGAAAAGAATAAAAGATGGAGTATAGTAGGAGTTTGACAGAGTATGAAATTTATGGAAGTTCACAATAAGAGGTGGTATCATCGATAATTGGAAAATGAAGTAGTAGTAAAACTGAAACATGAAATTCAGATAGTTCATAGCAGTAGTACCCTAGTGGGGGGCGACACCATACATGTAAACAAAAGAGTCATAAGCTTATAGAAGAGTACTGATAGAATAGATGGATTATGAGGCACCTAGATAGTTGAATCAATAAGTACAACAAAACATAGAAGAAAATCACGAGATGGAAAAATTCTACATAAGACAAAAAAGTTTGAAGTCACAGTAAGCCAAGCCAAACCTAGAAGTCGTCTTAGAATTAGAATACCTTAGGGGGTGGTAAAGGCTCAAATGAGTAAAGGAATTAGAGAGAGCGACTCTCAAGAGTATAGTATGACTCATAAGAGTCTCATTATATTGAGAAAGAATAACCAGATGAGAATAACACATGAACCAAGAAACTTAGTAGAGATATCTTAAGCAATCAAAGTTGATGGAGCTTCTAGGGAAATAAATATTAAGAAGTTCAGGGAACTAAGGTGAGTAGGAAAGTCAAGTAATAGAGCAAAACTTAATAAGAAAGAATAACAGACAGAGTATAGTAGGAGTTTGACAGAGTATGAACCTTATGGAGGTTCATAATAAGAGGTGGTATCATCGATAATTGGAAAACAAAGTAGTAGTAAAAAAGAAACATGAAATCCAGATAGTTCATAATAGTAGTACCCTAGTGGGGGGCGACACCATACATGTAAACAAAAGATTCATAAGTTTATAGATTAGCAGAACATCACCACCGGAAGAATCCAAGACAATCCCCACCCTCCCTACCCCCGTTAGACAATAGCAGCAGTGATGGACCTTGAAGGTTGCCTTGAGATACTTCCAGGAATAAGTGAAGGAATAGTGAAAGAAGACAAGAACATAATATCTTCAGACGTAGCTTAAGAATAAAATAAAAGTAAGTAGCAGCTCTGAGTAAATGAGTTAAAAAAAAAAGAGAAGTTTTTCAAATGGAGCGGAATAGAGAGGAAGTAGTGGTCAAATTATAACTGAGATATAAAGCAGCATCGATAGATGTGCTAAGGGAATGTAAAAATGATATCCTTCGAATGAGGAAGCAGAGACATAGTCCAGACGAGTTCCAGGAATAGAACAGAGCAAGAGAGAAGATAAAAAGGTTTACAAGAAAGATAGTCTATAAGAGATGATTAAAAGAGAAAATACTAGTCAAGCAATTATGGAAGGCAAAAGAGATAGCCATAGACATAATCAGAGAATTGTAGAAGTTGATACCCCTGCGAATAAAAAGACAGATGCATAGACCACAAGAGTTCAGTTATAGGATAGAGCGGGATAAGAGACAAAGACATCAGGAGAAAGGCTAGAAATATTTAGATACCGAACAAACAATAACCGAGGTGTATAATGATAAGACAGATTTACAATAGTACTACGGGATAGTAAGTTTTTCAAGAACTTAAATAAGACTGAAATCTTATCGTATTAAGAAAATAGGGAAAGATGGATGATAGTGATCTGTATGCTCGTTAGAGATAATATATAGAACAACTCTTAACAGGATAAGGATTAAGAGATAATTGAGGGTGAAACATTATAAGGTACTAGAAGGCAAATAAGAAAAAGTCAGCATTACAGATAGTAACCATGATTGTACCATCATAGGAATCAAAAGTGCAAAAAAGAACACAGTTCTAATATAAAAGACACAAGATTAGGCTTACAAAGAGTATTACAAGAGAAACTATCCTGAAGGAATATTCTAAGTATGGGAGCCGTCGATTAACAGTAAGAGTACATGAAAAGACTAATTATGAGTTAAGAAGTCTTAACTCATAAATAGTTATATATTTGAAACCTCAAAGGAATAAGCTCACAAGTAATGAGGACTTAGTAAAGAGAAAAGAGAAAGATCAAATAGTTAGCTAAGATTGGAGCCATGAAGGTGTGTAGTAAAATTATATCTTATAAAATCATTAAGTAGTTGCATTATGAAGAATAGTTGAAGAACCTGAACTATATACAAGTTAAAGGAAAATGAAGGTTATTAGCTATTATATAAGATACAATGGGGGT
Organism: Zanthoxylum bungeanum; assembly: GCA_019454045.1. Lineage (NCBI taxonomy): Eukaryota > Viridiplantae > Streptophyta > Magnoliopsida > Sapindales > Rutaceae > Zanthoxylum > Zanthoxylum bungeanum. The sequence continues at coordinate 30,019 of SKCR01048063.1, forward strand.
GCCTTGATCGTAAAGGCTAATTAAGGTTCTTAAAGATAACTAGAAAAAAATTATTGTTGTCATGACAAGCAGGTATGGAGGTTCCAAATCAAAATGGGAATAAGATGAGTTGTCGGCAGGTCACGAACATAGAAAAATTTTGGAATCGATAACTCATGTGGATAGTTGAGATAAATGAAGTTGAATATAGTTAAGGGTTTAAAAATGAGATTTCCCTAATACGTAGGGATAGCTTTAGAACGACAAGAGTTTTTCAAAAGATATTCTCAAACCAAGACAAACCGCGAGTTAAACCCCAGAAAAGGATTCGAGGACGAATCATATTTAAGGGGGGAGAATTTGTAACGATCGGTAATCTCATCAACGAGTAATCTCGACTACTGTTTTATTTTGGGATGAATATTCATAATATAAGTTATGTTGAACGCACATACACTCATGAGGCAACCTTAGGGACAATCGTTATTCTTGAAGTTCCGATATAGAATTGAATGATGTTTCACTCCGGACAGCCAATGGTGTTTGGGCCATAGCTTTCTCATACGAACTCTGATTTTAATGCATTTTATATCGCCAGAACCCTAAGATCGAGACCTGCAATTCCGTGTTGAAAATATTTCCAAAATTATACAGAACTAGGTAAAAAAATACAAGTCAAAATTCAGGATGAATAGTGCACTGGACTTATCTAGAAAAATCTCAAATTTCTCCATATTTCTACACTTTTCTACATTTTTCCAAATATCAATTAATCCCTAGTATATAACAAGGTTGCTATTCAATGTTTCAAAAAGTTAGAAAAAGAATAAAAGAGGGAAAAAAACGTGAGGGATAGGGGAAGAAGAAGAAATGAAGAATAAAAAGAAAAAGAATAAAGAAAAAGAAGCAATGGGTAATATCCATTCATCAAGCAAGATGGAAAAAGAAAGGAACAACCATGAGGGATGAGGAAGATCCAACCAAAAATGAGGTAAGGAGACTTGACCCAAATTGATATATGTTGAATTTTGAAGTTTTGATGATTATAGGAAATTGGTGACTTGTATATGATGATGAATAAGTGATTATGGTGTCAAAGAATGGTGATTGTGGGGAATCCTCAATTTGTTAAGTTTTGGGTATAAATTAAATAAAGTGTATATAATGATATGAATTATTGTTGAGGATGATGTTGATGATGTTTTAGATATTTATTGTTGTTAATTGCTTGTGTGGAATGTTTGGGGGAAGTGTTGGGCAAATTGAGTATGAGAAGATGAAGAAAATACCTGAATTTTGGCCTAGTTTTGCGACGCACAACATTCCGCGATCTGGAAATTTTCCCAGATACGCTTCTGATTTGTTACGCGTCGTGACACGTAAGGTTTTTGCATCGCGACGCGCATTAGGAAAGTTTGGGTATATTTCTAGACAATGTGCGTCGCGATGTGCAATACTCTACGTCGTGACGTGTGGTCAAAAAATTCCCAAATCAGTTTCAAACTATCTCAGTTTCACCCGAACACGTTGGAGGCTACCCTATAAGTCTCATATCAACTCGTATGTACATATTACATCATGATAAGAGTACGATACCCTCACAGTGATAGCGCTTATTATAATAAGCAAAATTTAGCCTGATTTTGTATTATATTTCTTAGTCCATTTCTAATCTAGTTTATCAAATGTAGATCACCGCAGAAACCAGAGTTTTCTCAGCAAGCAAGTAATGCCAACCAGATTCTAGCTTGTGAGTGGAAATTTTCTTTTAAGTTGATTTTCATTATGTTGTTGCTTAAATCAGACTTACTTTTCACTTTTAGGGCGTTAGCCAATTTTATTATCAGTTATATTTTATTCAGCATGTTTAAGAAATAATTTAAAAAATAAATGTTTTTTTTAAACATGAGATTTATGTTTTCGAGGCATGGGGGAAAAACCCACATGAATATGTAACTTGTCACATACTTGAAATTGACGGATGACATATGCACATGTAGAGGACTGGGGGACGGCGATACGTAACGCCCCCAGATCATAGTTCAGGACGAGGGATTACAAATGCCTCTAGATCCTAGTTTCAGAGCTTGGAGGGTAGCATAGATCTGCACCCCCAGTTCTAGTTTAGTGGCTTGGGGGACAGCGATACGTAACGCCCCAAGACCACTAATTTTAGAGATAGTAGTGGCATGCTTTGGGGGACAACGATACGTAACGCCCCAAAGTCATGGATTTGCACTCCTGGCTCTAGTTAGGCGTATGGGGGGACGGTGTTACGTAACGCCCCTAAACGTCAAGTTTTTCAATGACAGATCAGTTTTCAGATATCAAGTTACAGAAAATAGTTTTCAGAAATCAGATTTTAGAAACAGTTTTCAGAAAACATACATTTCAGAAATTAGATTTCAGAATAGATCTTTCATATACAAGTTTACAAAACCAGACTTTCAAAAGCAGATTTCAGAAAGATAAGTTTTATAAAAGAGATTCGGACAAGGTTCTTCAGAAAAGAGTTTTCGTATAAGGCTGCTTTTTTTTTAAATTCTGGTTTATAAGCCAAATATTTATATAATAGTATTTCAGTTTTCGTCTACTCACTTAGATCGCACAACGGTCTAACCCCCTACTCCCAGTTTTCTATTTTTATAGGGATTCTCGGTGGACGAGCTCTAGAGGATGGATACTGATGTAGTCACTAGGGTATGAAGTCAATCAGTTCAAGTCAGAAAGAGTGAGAGTCCAGCCAGAGTCAAGTAAAAGTTATGTATTAGTCTTTGATTTTGAGATAGTTATTGTAAAAGTGTGTTATTAAGTTTACAGTTACAGATGTTGAGTTTGTTTGATAAGTTATTGAGCTTGGCTATGGTTCCACACATAAGATATCTAATTAGAGAAAATAGTATTAGTAATTGTTTATGCTTGGAGAGTTAGAGGCTCAGGGGATAGTACGGTCTACTCCATGCCCGTAGCATCTCCCGATTGGGGATATTACACTAACATTGTAGCTGATGCCTTAAGTATGAAGTCTATGGGGAGTTTAGCTTATCTACTGATTGAGATATGGTGTCCAGCCAAGCTGATGCAAATATATATATACTGGATGGAGTGAGTTTTCAGGTGACAGCTCAAGGAGTGTTGTAGTGCAGATACAGGCTCAATCCATTCTAATAGGCGAAATCAGAATTGCACAGGAAGCATACCCTGAAATACATCAGATTAGAAGCAGGCTACAACAAGGTATGGAAAACGAGTATCAAGTAGACAATGATAATAAAATTATCGCTCCCCCAGTTTAGGAGTTGAAACATTCATTATTAGAGAAGGATCACACTTCATCATATACTATGCATCCCAGCATCACAAAAATGTATCATGACCTTAAGAAATTTTACTGGTGGGATGGTATGAAAAATGATGTAGTGGAATTTGTTGCTAAATGCCTCACTTTCCATCAAGTTAAAGCAGAACACCAGAGATCAGCGGGGAAACTTCAAAGTTTAGACATTCCAGAGTGGAATTGGGAACAGATTACTATGGATTTTGTAGTTGGACTCCCTCGTACTTTAAAGGGGTACGATTCTATATGGGTAATTGTTGACAAATTAATAAAGTCTCCACATTTCCTTCTAGTAAGAACCAGCTACTCATCAGCTCAATATGCCAAACTGTATCTGGATGATATAATGTCGTTGTATGGAGTACCTATCTCAATAATCTCTAATCGAGGTTCTCAGTTTACATCTGAGTTTTGGCAGTCATTTCAGAAGGCTTTGGGTTCTCAACTATGCTTTAGTATAGCTTTCCACCCTCAGATGGATGGCCAGATAGACAGACCTTAGAAGACATGCTTCGGGCCTGTGTCATTGATTTTGAGGAGTATGGTTTGAAGCTGGGGAGCAAAAGTTGTTGGGTCTCGATTTGGTACAAGATGCAGTGGAGAAAGTGAAACTAACCAGAGAAAGGATGAATACGGCCCAGAGTCGCCAAAAAAGTTTTGGGGATCACTGGAGAAAATATTTGGAATTTCAAGTGGGAGATTTTGTATTCCTAAAATTATCTCCTTTTAAGGGAGTTATGAGATTCGGCCAAAAAGGTAAGCTCAGCCCTAGATACATTGGGCCGTTTCAGATAATTCGGAGAGTTGGAGGGAGAGCTTATGAATTGGCGCTTCTAGCCATCATAGATGGAATACACCTAGTTTTTCATTTATCTATGCTACGATGGTACCTGCGTGATGAATCCCATATGTTGGAGCCCCAGACAGTCAATGTCCGTCAAGATTTATATTATTAGGAAAAACTCATAGCTATAATGGACAGAGAGATAAGAAAGCTACGATCTAGGTTGATTCCCTCATTCAAAATGGTTTGGCAGCACCACAAGGGACAAGAATCCACATGGTAGTCAGAAGAAGCCATGCGAGAGCATACCCCCAACTATTCATAAAAGAAGGTATGTTCCATACTTTTAAGAGTGTTGATTCGAGGACGAATCATTTTAAGGGGGGAGACTTTGTAACGACTCGAAATTCCTTAGTTCAACTAATAATAGGACTGGGTGACTTAATTCAACTAATAATAGGACTGGGTGACTTTAGAAAATTTTTCTCCAAACAATAGTAGAAATTTCTTGGAAACGACCTAAGGACCAATGAACCTTACTCGATTTTGGGCCTAGCGGGCCTATTGTTAAACTTGGGTGTTTAAGTTATGGAGTGGTTTTTTTTTCAATTTATGGAATGGTTTTTTTATCAACAATTAAGTTAATTCAAGTTAAGGCCCAATAATATTTATGGCATTTAAGCCCAAGTCCATTATTTTGTTAAAAAACATAACTACCATTTATTAGAATAACAAAACTCAAAATTTCAAACCACTAAAATGCTCCCTTGGCCGAAATTGAAGAAGGAAATGAAGAAGAAGAATTCCATTTCCCCCTTAGTAAATTCCCAAGGAAAACCAAGAGTAATCCACCACAAGCTAAGCCTAAGAAAAAAGAATGGGAACTTGGAGACTTCTTTTATAAGAAAAGAATTTGAATTAAGTAAGAAATAATTTAACCCAAATCTTGAAATTTTGAGTATTAAGGAATTGATGTTTGCAATGTGTTGTTGATTGCTAGTAGTGTGATTATTGATAATTGTTGTGATGAGAAGTCCATGTTTTGGTAATTTCTAGCTATGTCACCCTAGTTGAAGCACTAAATAAGGATAATAGAATTAGGTGAGGTTAGATATTAGAAGCATAGTATGATGATAAATCGAGTGTTTATAATTGCTTGTGGTTGTGTAAGAACGAAGTAGTAAGCTTGATCATAAAAGAAATGAAGATTGACCCTATAAATAGCCGAGCATCGCGACACCATTGGGCTAGCATCGCGACGCATAACGAGGCAGAGCCTGTGATTCTGACCTGATTTTTTAGCGTCGCAATTGTTGGGGTTGGTGCTCAGAGCGCCAATCCGGGCCGTATTTATGTCTGATTCATGAATACGAACATCCCCTTATTCCATAATATTACTTATTTATGGTTGCACCTCTTGTTCTTATATACGTATTCGATCTGATTACGATTAGATTGAAACTAAATGTGGTTTAGTGATATGTATATATTAGACAAAGGCCCGATAATATATAATGCAGTACAACAGTTACAAAGTTAGTTTGTAATTGACATTGGTGTTGACATTATGACCCATAGCGTCACTGTTTTGTAAATGATATTGTATTATTGTACAAAATTAACTATGTGATAATGAAATTGCCTTTTGCCGTTTTGTAAATTATTTACTTTGATTATTAATGGCAAAAGTCCATATGATTAGTTTCGTATTGAGATGATATGAGACAGAATCAATATAAAAGGTTTAATCATTAAATATCCCTAGTCGGAGTATTATCGAGATCGGACTCGATAATGCGGAATAGACTAGTATTGCACTTGTGCACGTTGTGATGGCACAACGCCATAGTTCTCATATATTTAAGTATTGGATACTTATGCAAGTGCGATAGGAGGTTGTGTTTTACCGATGGTACAGAAAAAAGCTTCGCTCTGGATAGACCCCGCGGAATCCCATTGGTAGTATGTCTGCGTGTCTATGGGAGGCCGCATCAGGGTAGGTGTATATGGTCTTAACCTGAGACTTGCATCGCTAGTACTTGCGACAATCGGTAAACTTTGGTTTTGGTGGTTCGGGGCTTTAACCGGTTCTATGTACGCCTCTTCTGGGTTTATCGAGAATCGTAGTGTACTGGATGTGATGTCAAGATGGAAGTATTACTTCAGACATATGGAGATGATGATCACGCAGGATACAGAACTAGTACTCTATAAAAGGTTGCAACCGTCGGGACAATATGACCAGGTCAGGATTGTCCGATTTAAATAGACTAGTTGTTTGATGTCCGATATATGTTTCGTACGGGGCAGACACATTTCCAGCCCCAGGCCTAACATGTGATCGTCCGATACTGGATCGATGTACGCGATACTACGGTATACTACGCTTGATAAAGATCTAATATTCCAATAAGAATATTTCTGGAGAATTGGGTAGGCATGGCGCTTTGCTAGAAGCCAACCTTGTCTTGTAAATCGGTAAAAACGTAGTACAAGGTACGTACGTGTTCGGATTATCCAATGACCGTATTTACTGCCAACATATCCGGAGATCTCTTGGGTCGCTTCTGAAGATTCACCTATGATGTTTGATTCGAACTTTATTAATCTGGATTAATTACGGAGAACTTTATCTTGGATAAAATGCCTAATTAGGAGAGAGAACGATTAATTTGGAATTAATCGATAAAATAATATATTCGATTATTAAACGAAATTAGATTTCGACGCGGAATTAAAATCGGATTTTAATTCGGGCAAACGAATTAATTTAGAATTAATTCGTTAGCGATGTGAATAGTAATTCGCTAGGCATAATTATTTAATTTACGTCGCGATGGAAATTCGTTAATTCGGAATTAGCGAAACCGAGCCCGAAAGTGTTTGCGGACACATTCTTATTTTGAAACGAGTGGGACCCCAAATCACACATCGCGAAGTCTCATCACTTGACACGACTAGTTGATGGATGTATCTAGTCACCTTTATTGGATGATACATGTCACTATTCTCAATGTAAGTAGGTGAGGCCATTTAATGGCTTTTTGGGAGGGAAAACTTTTTCACGTTTTTGGAGGGATATTTACCAAATATTTTTTGGTAATTTTTGTCTCATCATTCACGGTTTTGGAAACAAAAAGGAGAAAAACAAAAGAAAACCAAAAGCCTCTCTCCCTTTTCTTCTTGTCACCACGCGTGAGCTTCATTTGGGCAAGAAAAATTGTTTTTCATCTTCTCCATTTTGCTAGCACAATGAAGGATCAAAGGAGGTGATAGGGAAACAACCTTGGAGCTTGGAATACTTGAAGACTTGAAGCTTCTCTCCCTTTTGCTCTTGGCCGAAAGTTTCCACCTTGAAGACTCAAGGATTTTCTTCATCATTTTTCATCACAAGCTTTGTAAGTATGATTCCGCCATGCTTCAAGCTTTGCATGTATAAATCGGTGTTTCATCATTGGCTTATACTTTCTTTGGGACTAATAATAGAAACCTACAATGGTATCATGGAGCCATGTTTAAGCATGAAATACATTAGGGTTAATTTGGGGAAAATTGATTGAAGCATGTTCTTGTGAAATTTGATGATAAAGTATGCTTATATGTATGTTATATGATATTGTACATGATCAATTTTGAGAAAAATGCATTGGATGATTTTTCCCCCCAAATTGTTGCTTTGGCCGAATATGGAGGTACTTGCTCTGAAGCATGTTCTTGTGAAATTTGATGATAAAATATGCTTATATGTATGTTATATGATATTATACATGATCAATTTTGAGAAAAATGCATTGGATGATTTTCCCCAAAATTGTTGCTTTGGCCGAATATGAATGTTCTTGCACTGGATTGTAATTTTTTGTTTACAAGTTCATTAGATGACTTAAAACATATACGGGACTTAGATTAGTGATTCAATCGGATTGAAAAACAAATCGAACCAAAAATCCCTCTTGGCCGAATGCAATATGGCATGTTAAAGGACTTGATTTTTTGTTCAAATAAATGTTGGACATGTGTTTTGAACAAGTGATGATTAATAAATTAAATTGGTGTTTTGGAAATATTTGGTTTAATGAATTAATCATGGATTTACACTTTAATTAATTGAATTTTAAAACTTGGAATATTAAAATTTAATTAATGGGCTTTATTGTAAAATTGGGCTTGTATTATTATATTTGGGCATAATGGGCTTGGTTGGGCCAAGTAGATTTGGGCCAAAATGATTGGATCCAATTTGAGCTTAAATCACTCCATTAAGTCCAAATATAGTAAAATGGGCTTTAATGTTTAATTGGGCCTTATGGGCTTGAAATTGATTTTATGGCATTTAAGGGTGATTCCTTATTTGGGCTTGGTAATTGGGTTTGACCCACATTGACCAAAGCTCAAGCCTTAATAAATCAATTGAAAGCCCATCGGACTTTAATTAAACAAACATTGGATGTTAGTTGGGCTTGGAGACCCAATTAGATTAGATTTAGAATCTAAGTCTTTAAAGCACATTAAAAGTGTAAACATTTAATTTAGAATTAAATAAATTGAATTAGTATTGAATACGACTTAAATTTGATTTTAACGGGTAGTTCGATATAATTCGTGAATTCGTACCTTATGTACTTATTCTCAAAACGTTTGGACTCGCGCAAAATCAAACCGTTGTTTGAACATTGGATGATCACTTAAACAAAGACTAATTAATTGGATTTGATTGGTTGTGTGTGCATGTCTTGATTGAATATATATGTATGTGATGATGAATATGTATATCGGATGGATATTAGAAGGGAAAGGGTAATTTTAGAAATTATTGTAAATTTGAATTTATAATTGGACATGCGTGTCCAGCCTTACTCTTTCTCTTTATCTCTTTGTATTCTCTTCTCACCTAATTCCCCTCAATGTAATGAGGTTTCTCTTATTGTATTATGTAATTGGGTAGAAGTAATAGTGCTAGCGGGGAGAGGAAAGGGAGTGATTTGTTCTAGGAACAAGTTGTTTATATATCCATCTGTATATCACTATTAATTTACTTTACGCGCTTTATGATGTTTTAGAAGCATGCTTAAGGGTGTATGATGATGAGACCTAATAAAGATAATAAATTGGTTACTAATTACGCAAAAATCCCTCAATCTATATTAAGCGATTATCCTTCTGTTGAATGATTCTTGTTCAAGATCCAAATTGGCATTGGTTTGTTGGCCAAAGTCAAGACCTTTGTCAATTGAGGATGTACTTGAATCATGAGAGTTTTGTTCCACATCGGTGTCTTGTCCAAGTTGTGATTTGTTGGCCAAAGTCAAGATCACTTCTTGTCCAACGACATTGATTACGAAACTTTCCTTGTCAATGGGTCCCGCTTAACTGGAATCATTAGGTTTGTTGTGCCAAAGCCAAGGCCTAGATGATTCGGAGGATATGGTTAGGAAAATGTATTAGATACATTGGCATAAGTAATATACATAATGTTTTGGATTGGATGTCCACCTACCGGATCTAGGAATTGGATGGGATCCAATTGATCTTTGAGATCTACCTAGTTGAATAGCATACAATTGTTGGCCAGTCAAGGTTGTGTGTTATTAAACGGGATCCTGCCACTAGGAAATAGGATTTCCCGATTTCTCGACAGAGGGTTAGAGACTTGATGAATAGTGGAGGCTAGTATTGTTGGTTTATTCTAAGGTCCCAAGATCAAATCAAGACATGAAATTATGTGTGAACACATCAACGGAGGTAGCGGAATACTCACATTGATCGGTAGAGTCGATTTGAGACGATTCAAAACCCAAAAAAGCACTGCCATGTAAGCCTACTGCATGCAGTCCACTGCCTACAAAAACAGAAAATTAAGTGAAGAAACGGAGCTCCTAGCTCGTCGGATGGATCCCGTCTCATGGTCGAACCTCCCTACCACCTTCGCAAGACTTGTAAGTGTGCTAGCACTTGATTTCTCACCATGAGAAACCACTCTTGCTTCCCTTTAGCTCACGCCCAAACTGGTTCAAAACCAGTGAAGAATGGCACCATTGCCGTGAGAGGAAGAGAGAATTTTGAGAGAGAAGAATTGTGTTATGTTATTTAAAATGATTTACCAAAAATCAATTTATATTTATGCCATAATTTTCATTAAATTAATAATAAAATTATGACACATAACATGCAATGGCTTAGAGTATAAAACACTCAATTTCCATGCAATAACATTGAGTGCATTGTACACAATCTACATGCAATGACATTGAGTACAATGTACACAATCTACATGCAAAGCATTAGAATGACATGTGTCATGTGGGCCCCACACGTTTCCAAATGAAAGTGGGCCCACGTGCACTCACGCGTTCGGGTTCGATATTTCCGAAATACCGAGCTTACGTCGCGACGTTAATTCAATCGAATTTAAATAATAATCGCGCCCGGCGAAATTATTATTTACGTCGCTAACGAATTAATTCTCAATTAACTCGTTTGCCCGAATAAAATCTAATTTTAATTCCGCGTCGAAATCTAATTTCGTCTAATATATCGAATATATTAATACATCGATTAATTCCGAATTAATCGTTCTCTCTCTTTAGACGATATTTATCCCGGATAAAACATCTCCGTTATTAATCCTAGATTAATTTTCTCTCTCTTCTATTATAATCCCAGATTATTCAAGAGTGCAGTTGTGCGTCATCGGTGGATTATCGGGAAGCGACCCATGAGATCCCCGATAAGTTGGCAGTAAATACGGTCGTCGGAGTGCCCGAATCACGTACGTACCAAGTACTACGTTCTACCGATTTACGAGACAAGGTCGACTCCTAGCAAAGCACCAAGTCTTCCCAAGTTCTCCGGACATATTCATCAAAGAATATCTAGATCTGTATCAAGCGTAGTATACAATTGTATTGTGCATATCGGCCCAGTATCGGATAATCACGTGCTAGGGCTGGGGCTGGATAAGTGTCTGCCCCGTCCGAAACACATATCGGATGTCTGGTAACTAGTCTCTATAATCGGATATTCATGACCTGGCCATAATATCACGATTGGATGCGCATCACTTTAAGAGCACTAATACCGTATCCTGCGTGACATCATCTCCATTATGACTGGAGTGACACTTCCGTCTTGACATCACATCCAATACACTACGATTCTCTGATAAACCCAGAAGAGGTGAACACAGAACCAGTTAAGATCCCCCCACCAAAACTAAAGTTTACCGATTGTCGTAAGTATTAGCGATGTAAGTCTCAGGTTAAGACTATACACACCTACCTTGATTTCGGCCTCCCATAGACACCTAGTCATAATACCAATGGGATTCCGAAGGGTCTATCCAGAGCGAAGCTGTTTCCCGTACCATCGGTGAAACACGACCTCCTATCGCACTTGCACAAGTATCCAATACTTATATATATGAGAACTATGCCGTTGTGCCCTCACAACGCGCACAAGTGCAATACTAGTCTATTCCGCATTATCGATGTCCAGTCTCGATAATACTACGACTAGGGATATTTAATGATTAAACCTTTGGGACTGATACTGTCTCATATCATTCTCAGTCCAGGAACTAATCATAGGGACCTCTCTTCATTTATATATCTATGGTGATCTAATCACAAACGATGAGAGTGCAATTTCCTTATTACATAGTTAATTTGCTACAACAACACAATGATCTGTGCAAATAGTGACGCTATGGGTCATATTATCCAACAATCTCCCACTTGGCACGTAGCGAGTCACTCAAGTGTCCTACACTCGAACTATGTACAATTCGCTCAAATTGCTGAGGAAAGGTTTTCGTCAGCGGATTTGCTTAATTATCGTCTGACGCGATTTACACGATCATCACATCGCCACGATGTATGATCCGAACGAATCAGATGATACAGAAGTATATATCTGGATCGTCGATGAGACCTTTAATTCCTTAGCCTATGCTGACGCCTAGCTCAGCTGCTAACAGAACTTTATCTAATCTTATTAGATTTATTTTCGACCCAGATGGTCTTCTATTGCTGCCTCAGCTGCAGCAATGATCCGCATTTGTTGTTTATTCGGCAACAGTTATCTTGCTAGGAAGATTTCCAGCTCACTGTCCCTGTTATTCAAACTTTATAGTACCGCAGTATTTACCGGTTTGGAAACTTGCAGCAGTGATCCCAGTCACTTCAAGTTCTCCATCTCCATAGTTTAAGACAACATCTTTAGTTCTCTCAGATACTAACAGATGTTCTTTAATCTTCAATCCAGTGACTGTCACTTGGATTGACCCGATTGTGACTCCATATGCTCGAAGCGTATGAGACACCAATACAAGTACATTTTAAATGTACAATTTCCCAGAGAGTGTTAACAACTCCAAATCTATCCCAGTAGATCTTTATTCCTTGAATAAAGGTTGTTACTCCCCAGAATTCTACGGAGAATTTCTATTGAAAGAATATCTATGAAAGCCAAGCTTTCACACAATTGCTTTATGGGAATTTCACTGTCAGTGCGCTCTCCCACTAACCTCCTTATATACACAAGAATTATTTCGTTTTGAGTCAAATCATAAACCATTATGATTATTTCAAAACGACAGTTCCAAGAACCTTATGCTTGCATCAATCCAAACATGGATCGAATAACCCCCAAACCTTGTTTGTCGGTTATACAAAATCGTCAGGATGTTGTAACATCCTCCAAAAGGTTTCCTTTTCAGGAAAGCGATTTTGATTTGTAACTGACATATTTCATAATGAAAATACAGTTATCAACAAGCATCTTCAAAATGGATTTATCATGGCAACAGGTAAAAAGTTGAACCGTTATTAACATAATGTTGATAACGCTACCTTTCCGTCAAAACCTTAGGTTTGCACGTTGGTATGTTGCCTTCCATGTATGTCTTCCTTGAAGACGTTTAATGTACCATAGGCACAACGCCTTGTGGTACAACAACTAGTATCCAAACATAGTTGTTATACATGGAATCCATTTCGGACTCATGGCACTTTGCCATAACAGGGAGTCGATACCTCGTATCACTTCCTCTAAACGTAGTCGGATGGTACACCACCATAAGATTGACATCTTTATGGGGTGAGATCAGAAACCCATACCCTAGGTTGTTTTCTGACTCTATCCGATCTACTAGTTTCTTGTGTATTTGAAGATTAATGGTATAGATTCATCATAGATGAACTATTTGTGTTCCATTAAGGACTTCGTGCCTTGATCAGTATTACTCCGATTTTCATCGAGTATCACTATCCTCCCACTGACCACTGCATATCGGTATTCCTCTCAGGAAAACCGCATGGTGAGCAACAATTACATTGTTCTCATGTGGGATTTACAAGTACTATATTTAAGGTTTCCCTTAGGATAACTTATATTGGCACTTATCCAATTTGGGTCCTTAGTTTGGTATCATCCAAACGCTATGCCTCGCATACCCAAATTATCAGGAATGAGAAACCTCGTTTCTTCCCTGTTCATATCCTATATGATATCTGTCAAACAGATTTATATGGAACCTTATTCTAAATAAGTTTTGCACTGTTAATACATATCCTGTTGAAGGAAATAGTAGCTCAGAGCGACTCGTGATAACCTTATCATGTCCAACAAAAATTCGGTTTTTGGTTCGGCACACCGTCTTACTGACGTGTCTCGGGAGGAGTCCTCATACGAAAGAATACCGTACTCTTTCATTTATGTATGAAACTTACTGCTTAAGTATTTTCCATTACGGTTTCACCCGTGGCGGAATAATACTATAGCCGATCTGTTTGTCTACTTCGTGTCGAAACTCTAAAGTTTCCGATCTGTGTTCTTCAAAAGAAACACATAACCACAACGTGATGTCACATCCGTTAAGGTCACGAAATATTCATGTTCACATCTAGCCCAGCTAGATATGGGCCCACTTACTTCACCATGAATAGGGCTAACAGATCGGTGGCCCTTTTACTATTACCAAGTAAATAGCATTTTAGGTATTTTACCTAATAAACTAGATTCGCAGACCTTATTTGAATAGTCAAATCAGTCCTAGTACCCACTCTACAAAAGTGTGGATATACGAGTCTTGTTTAATAAACTAGATTCGTAGACCTTATTTGAATAGTCAAATCAGTCCTAGTACCCACTCTACAAAAGTGTGGATACGAGTCTTGTTTACAAACTAGATTCGTAGACCTTATTTGAATAGTCAAATCAGTCCTAGTACCCACTCTTCAAAAGTGGATATACGAGTCTTGTTTAATTGTGTCCCAGACAACAATGCCACAAATAAGTCTCCATTGATCAAATCAATTTGAGCTATTTATTGTCATTTTATATGTTTGAGATTTTATTTATATTCAAATATAAATTCTGTATTTATCTCAGTATCATCTTTATATATTGAAACACTTTAGTGTTCTAGAATATAAAGGTTTTATCCGCAATGGATTAAACACTGATATAGAGATAATGTCTCTAGTTAAACTAGTTACATTATAACATTTCCTAATTTAAGTACATACCCAAAGGGTAGTTCCTAAACTTAGGTATCTACGGTCGAAACAGCGACTTTCGTCCCGTTTCCGATTCGCAGAGAAATCTCGGCTTGAAGCCAGTATCCAGCTCACAGCGGATTCTGAACGTCAATACATATATTTTATGTACCACACTAAGTATTTAAAATCCAATTTTAATACTACTAGTGAACATAACTTTGACAAATATTTTAAAGTTAGAGCCTCGCCCTTTCTTTAATTCCTTCGTGTCTTCCATATCCAAATGGTAGTCACTTTGGGATATGTCAATTATCCTTTTCAATATTTCACAAACCTTTGGCAAGCCTTGGGTTTAGAATATCGAAATGATGTGCACCTTGTGCTACATGCCCAATTGCAAACTTTGACTTTTCTCCACTAGAATAGTCAATTAATTCTCCAAGAATTATTAATTGCAATTTTAATACTTTTAAATCTAAAGATAGATTTATTATAAGTATATCAATTAAGCACTAAAGTCATCATCACATAAATCTTCCAAAGACTTTATGCTCTACTATTTGCTTAATTATGGGCTTAGTAATAATAATTTTATTTTATCAAATAAATTAACCTATTATTAATTCCCATTGAAAATTAAATCATTTAAAACATTTAATCAAGGATTATATTTTTTAAATATTCAACCTTTCAATTCTTTCTTGATTTTAATAGTCCAACTATTTAATCAATTTTTTAATAAGTACTATTTATTATAATGATTACAATAATCCAATTATTTAATCAACTATAATTTTAATATTGATTACTATAATCCCATTATAAAATCAACTATCATTTAATTCAATTATATTGATTACTATAATCCAATTACAAAATCAACTATATATTGAATGAGTTTGTATATAGTCCAACTATATATATTTTTTTAAAACAACATAAAATATTAGTCCGACTAATACTTTTGATTAATATGACGAGTAAAATATAAATGAGCGTGTTTAGCGAGTATTCGAACGAATGTTGCAAATTCAATACTTGCCTCCCACTATTTTTCGTCGAGCCTCTAACCCTCTGTCGAGTACTCGGGAAACCGTGTTTCCTAGTGGGCTAGGATCCCGTTAAATATCACACAATCTTGACTTTGGCCAACAAATTGTATGATAATTAACTAGGTAGATCTCTATCAATTGGATCTCATCCAATTCCTAGATCCGGTTAGGTGGACATCCAAGTCCTAAACATATATCTCATATATGCCTATATATCCAATATATATACCTAACCTTTTTCCTCTGAATCAACTAGGCCTTGGCTTTGGCAAACAAACCTGATGATCCCAGTCAAGCGCGGACCCATTGACCATGAGGCTTCGTAATCAATGTCAATGGACAAGAAGTGGTCTTGACTTTGGCCAACAAACCACAACTTGGACACGACACCGATATATAGAACAAAGCTCGTGATTAAAACACATCTTTGATGGACAAGGGCTTGACTTTGGCCAACAACCCCTGCCAATCTCGGATCTTGAGTAAGAATCACTCAATGGAAGAAAAACGCATGATATTAATGAGGGTTTTTCGCGTGCAAATTGGCTACCAATTTAATTATCTTTGTTAAGGTCTCATCATCATACACCCTTAAACATGCATTCTAAATACATAATAAAGCGAGTATGAAATAAATAATAATGATATGCGGATGGATACTTAACACATTGATCCTAGATCAAATCTCTCCCTTTCTCACTCAAGCTAGCACTTGTACTACTTCTACCCGTTACACTACACTTCTAAAGAAACCTCATATACATAGAGGGGAATAGGTGAGAAGAGAATACAAAGAGAAAGAAGGTGATAAGGCTGGACACGCAGGTCCAATTTAATAAATCGAATTTATTACAACAATTTCTAAAATTGCCCACCCGACTAATATCCATCCGATATACATTATTCATTCAACACAACCACGTATTCACACACACAAGCATGCTATCAATCAATCTAATCAAATTAATTAATCTGATAATTAAGTGATCATCCAATGTTCAAACAACGATTTGATTTTGTTCGAGTCAAACTCGTTTTTGCGAATAAGTACTCAAAGTACGAATTCATGAATTAAATTAAACTACATCATTAAATCTAATTTAACATGTATTTAATACTAATTCATTATTCAATTCCAAATTAAATATTACACTTTTATTCAATAAACCTTTTCGATTTAAATTCCAAATTTAGTCGTAACGCGTCTCAAAGACCGATTAACGTCCAACGTCAATTCAATTAAAGTCCAATGGGCTTTTGATTGATTTCTTAAGGCGTGGACTTTTGGTCAACTCGGGTCAAACCGATAACCAAAGTCCAATCCGGGATTTACCCCATAAGCCCATAAATCAATCTTGGCCCATTAGGCCCAATTGAACATAAAAGGTTCATTAGTCGCAATTGGGCTTTATGGTTAAGGTTTTGGGCCCAATTGGATCCAATCCACTTGGCCTAAACCAAACTTGATAAATCAAGCCCAATAGGCCCAATTACAACAATTTTCCCAATTTCAAAATTAGGCCTAAATAATTAAATTCAAAAATCCAATTTTCACACAATTTAATTACCTAAAGTGCATTATATGATTAATCAACTAAATCAACATTTTTAAAACACCAAATTAGTCTTAATTAATCATATTCAATTCATTATCACATGTCAAACACACATAATGAAAAATCAAACCCATTTACATGCTTTCATGCTCTCGGCCAAGGAGGGATTTTGTGTCCGATTTGGTTTCGATCCAATCGAACCTACAATCGACATCAAATCACCCTCCGATTTGATTTTATACACATCCAATGTCACAAAATCAAAATTACCAAGACATTAAGGGCATTATCATTTCGGCCAAGGTGGAATTTTTGGGGAAAATCATCCAATGCATTTTTCATAAAATTGATTCCATGTAACATCATTCTATATACATGTAAGCATTCTTATTAATCAATTTTCACAAGAACATGCTTCAATCAATTTCATCACACCATTCGGCCAACATCAATATTTTTGGGGAAAATTATTCCAAATCATTTTCAACAAATTGGTCCAACCAAAATGCAATAAAACATGTTATAAGCATACTCAAACAAGCAATTTATTCAAATCATGCTCAACAAACATTTACCCAAATTTTAAGCCCTACAAATTTCATGCTTGCAACATTAGCTCATGATGCCATTGTTGGTTTATTCTAAGGTCCCAAGATCAAATCAAGACATGAAATTATGTGTGAACACATCAACGGAGGTAGCGGAATACTCACATTGATCGGTAGAGTCGATTTGGAGACGATTCAAGCCCAAAAACGCACTGCCATGTAAGCCTACTGCATGCAGTCCACTGCCTACAAAAACAGAAAATTAAGTGAAGAACGGAGCTCCTAGCTTCGTCGGATGGATCCCGTCTCATGGTCGAACCTCCCTACCACCTTCGCAAGACTTGTAAGTGTGCTAGCACTTGATTTCTCACCATGAGAAACCACTCTTGCTTCCCTTTAGCTCACGCCCAAACTGGTTCAAAACCAGTGAAGAATGGCCACCATTGCCGTGAGAGGAAGAGAGAATTTTGAGAGAGAAGAAGTTGTGTTATGTTATTTAAATGATTTACCAAAAATCAATTTATATTTATGCCATAATTTATTAAATTAATAATAAAATTATGACACATAACATGCAATGGCTTAGAGTATAAAACACTCAATTTCCATGCAATAACATTGAGTGCATTGTACACAATCTACATGCAATGACATTGAGTACAATGTACACAATCTACATGCAAAGCATTAGAATGACATGTGTCATGTGGGCCCCACACGTTTCCAAATGAAAGTGGGCCCACGTGCACTCACGCGTTCGGGTTCGATATTTCCGAAATACCGAGCTTACGTCGCGACGTTAATTCAATCGAATTTAAATATAATCGCGCCCCGGCGAAATTATTATTTACGTCGCTAACGAATTAATTCTCAATTAACTCGTTTGCCCGAATTAAAATCTAATTTTAATTCCGCGTCGAAATCTAATTTCGTCTAATATATCGAATATATTAATACATCGATTAATTCCGAATTAATCGTTCTCTCTCTTTAGACGATATTTTATCCCGGATAAAACATCTCCGTTATTAATCCTAGATTAATTTTCTCTCTCTCTATTATAATCCCAGATTATTCAAGAGTGCAAGTTGTGCGTCATCGGTGGATTATCGGGAAGCGACCCATGAGATCCCCGGATAAGTTGGCAGTAAATACGGTCGTCGGAGTGCCCGAATCACGTACGTACCAAGTACTACGTTCTACCGATTTACGAGACAAGGTCGACTCCTAGCAAAGCACCAAGTCTTCCCAAGTTCTCCGGACATATTCATCAAAGAATATCTAGATCTGTATCAAGCGTAGTATACAATTGTATTGTGCATATCGGCCCAGTATCGGATAATCACGTGCTAGGGCTGGGGCTGGATAAGTGTCTGCCCCGTCCGAAACACATATCGGATGTCTGGTAACTAGTCTCTATAATCGGATATTCATGACCTGGCCATAATATCACGATTGGATGCGCATCACTTTAAGAGCACTAATACCGTATCCTGCGTGACATCATCTCCATTATGACTGGAGTGACACTTCCGTCTTGACATCACATCCAATACACTACGATTCTCTGATAAACCCAGAAGAGGTGAACACAGAACCAGTTAAGATCCCCCACCACCAAAACTAAAGTTTACCGATTGTCGTAAGTATTAGCGATGTAAGTCTCAGGTTAAGACTATACACACCTACCTTGATTTCGGCCTCCCATAGACACCTAGTCATAATACCAATGGGATTCCGAAGGGTCTATCCAGAGCGAAGCTGTTTCCCGTACCATCGGTGAAACACGACCTCCTATCGCACTTGCACAAGTATCCACTTATATATATGAGAACTATGCCGTTGTGCCCTCACAACGCGCACAAGTGCAATACTAGTCTATTCCGCATTATCGATGTCCAGTCTCGATAATACTACGACTAGGGATATTTAATGATTAAACCTTTGGGGACTGATACTGTCTCATATCATTCTCAGTCCAGGAACTAATCATAGGGACCTCTCTTCATTTATATATCTATGGTGATCTAATCACAAACGATGAGAGTGCAATTTCCTTATTACATAGTTAATTTGCTACAACAAACACAATGATCTGTGCAAATAGTGACGCTATGGGTCATATTATCCAACAAGTATTGAATTTGCAATTTCGTTCAATACTTAGCCTTACGCGTCTTTCAATATTTCGTCTATTTATTAAAATTAGTTGGACTAATACATTGTTATTTTTTTGTAACAGTTTTACTGTACCCATTTATTATCGTTAACTAGATAGTTGGACTATCGTAGTTGAGATGGCAAGCAAGGAAATGTCGAGACATCATCATGGGTGACAATGTCTTTAAGGGCACAAACTTCGCTGATTGGGAAATGAACCAAGGATATCCTGGGGCTGAGAGATTTGTACACTAACAGATACCTCTCCCGCCTAAGCCCACTGCCCACTTGAGCTGGAGTTAGGAAACTCACAGCGATGATTGTGACACACTCAGGCTATTATTTAGCTTCGATGACTCAGCACTTTCGTCGCCAGAATAGGGACTTGGATCCTTATAACATGATGGCTAGACTGCGAAATCTCCACCGCAACCAACAAGCGGATGGAGAGGTACGAGTTGGTGAAGAAACTCTTCCGCTCCCGAATGACTGAAGGCGCATCAGTTGAGGCCCACGGGACTCAAATGATCGCCGATATTGATGAGTTGGCAATATGGGAATAGTCTTGGAGGCTGAGCTGACCGTAGATTTGATCTTACATCACTTCCTGATTCTTGGAAACAAATCATAATCAACTACAAGTTGATGGACACGATGACTCTCTTGGAGAGCTGTTATCCATCTTGAAGGAGTCTGAAAAAACTCCAAAAGGGGGCAAGCGCGAGGCGCACTATGCATCGACCTCTCAGGGCCAAGGCTGGGCCCAAGCAACTGGAGTGGTGAGGAAGAAGAAACATAAGAAAAAGGGTAAAGGCAAGTTGACAAAAGCTTCTGGGAAGCCAAGGAACAAATCTCAAGATCCTGCCTCAACTGCGGCAAGAAGGGTCACTGGAAACGTGACTGCCGAATGGGCAAGGGACACAGGGAGGATATCAAGGCAGGCAAGGCACTAGCCTCTGGTATGTTTGTTATTGAGATAAATATGACTACTTCTAGTTTTAAAAATTGGATTTTTGATTCTGGTTGTGCTGCTCATATTGTACTGATTTGCAGGATCTGCAGAATAGCAGGATGCTGGCTTCAGGGGAGGTTGATCTACGAGTCGGAAATGGAACTCCAGTTGCTGTTTTGGCTGTAGGGACTTTTGTTTTGGAATTGCCCTCGGGGCATGTGCTTAAACTTTTGAACTGTTTTTATATACCTAGTTTGACTAGGAATATCATATTTGTATCTTTGTTAACCCAGCATGGGTACACTTTTGTATTTAGAAACACTGGTGTTATTTATATAAAGATGATGCAGAAATTTGCACTGCTGTTGCAAATAATGGCCTTTATATTTTGAATATAAACGAATCTCCTAAACATAAAATAACAAACAAAAGGCTCAAAAGGAGTAATCTAAAAGATGAAGCTTATGTGGCATTGTCGTCTAGGACACATTAACAAGACTCGCATATCCACACTTTCGAAGAGTGGGTACTTGGACGGATTTGATCCTAATTCATATGATGTCTGCGAATCTTGTCTTTTAGGCAAAATGCCTAAATCACCTTTTAGTGGTAAAGGTGAACGTGCCACAGAACTGTTAGCCCTCGTTCATAGCGACGTATGTGGCCCATGTCTAGCCAGGCTAGAGGTGGATATCATTACTTTGTAACCTTTATGATGATGCATCTCGTTATGGTTATGTGTATCTAATGAGACACAAGTCGGAAACTTTTGAGAAATTCAAAGAGTTTCGACACGAAGTAGAAACAAACAGGCAAGAGTATTAAACATTGCGGTCGGACCGTGGTGGCGAATACTTAAGTTATGAGTTTCAAGATTACTTGAAAGAATATGGTATTCTTTCACAGTGGACTCCTCCTGGAACACCGCAATTAAACGGTGTGTCTGAACGGAGAACCGTACCTTGTTAGACATGGTAAGGTCGATGATGAGTCGCACTGAGCTACCAATATCCTTCTGGGGATACGCATTAACAGTGCAGTACTTATTTTGAATAAGGTTCCGTCAAAGTCTGTTAACAGACTCCATATGAGATATGGACAGGGAGGAAACCAGGTTTCTCTTTCCTGAAGATTTGGGGATGCTGGGCATATGTTAAACGTTTGGAAGGTACCAAACTAGAACCCAAATCAGATAAATGCCTTTTCGTGGGATATCCTAGGGAAACCAAAGGATATTACTTCTATCACCCACAAGAGAACAAAGTATTTGTTGCTCTACATGCATTTTTCCTTGAGAAGGAATTCCTAGATGCAGTGGTAAGTGGGAGGAAAGGAGCTCGATGAAATCGTAGTGATACTGTTCCTGGCAATGAATCAACGACGGAACATAAACAGACCATCCGGATGAGTCTGTACCACAATCTTCATATACACAAGGACCGCGTAGGTCGGAGAGAGTCAGGACAGTACCTGAGAGGTATGGGTTCCTGATCTCGCCTCATGTAGATATTAATCTTATTGAGGATAATGAACCGGCTACGTATGAGGAAGCAATACAGAATATTGATTCCGCTTTATGGCAAGAAGCCATGAAGTCCGAGATGGATTCCATGTACGCCAACCAAGTTTGGACACTGGTTGATGCACCAGAAGGCGTAAAGCCTATTGGATGCATATGGATCTTCAAGAAGAAGACCGACATGGATGGCAACGTGCAAACGTACAAAGCTAGGCTTGTAGCAAGGGGTATCGTCAACAATATGGTATTGATTATGACGAAAATTTCTCACCCGTTGCCATGATTAAATCCATTCGGATAATGCTTGCAATAGCTGCATATTTCGATTACGAGATATGGCAGATGGACGTTAAAACCGCTTTCCTTAACGAAACCTTTTGGAGGATGTTTATATGCAACAGCCTGACGGTTTTATCGTACCTAGACTTGCAAACAAGGTTTGTAAGTTAAATCGATCCATTTATAGATTGAAGCAAGCATCACGAACATGGAATCAGCGTTTTGATGAGATCATAAAAGAATATGATTTCGTGCAAAACGCTGATGACCCTTGTGTATACAAGAAGGTTAGTGGGAGAGCACTGACTTTTATTGTCCTTTATGTCGACGATGTATTGCTGATAGGCAATGACATTCCCATGCTAACGTCGGTGAAAGCTGGCTTTCATTAAAATTCTCCATGAAAGATCTGGGAGAAGCAGCCTTTATTCTGGGAATAAAGATCTACCGGGATAGATCTAGAAAGCTGCTTGGACTCTCCCAGAGTACATATATTGACAAAGTGTTGAAGCGATTCAACATGGATCAATCCAAGAGGGGATTGATGCCAATGTCACGTGGTATCCTCTGTCTAAGGACATGTGTCCTAAGACTAAAGAAGAGAGAGATAACATGAGTTGGATACCATTCGCCTCGGCAGTGGGATCGATCATGTATGCCATGATATGTACGCGACCTGATGTGTCATATGCTTTGAGCATGTACAGTCGCTATCAGGCCGATCCAGGTGAAGGTCACTGGATGGCAGTTAAGATATCCTTAAGTATCTTAGACGAACTAAGGATGCTTTCTTAATTTATGGAGGTGGAGAACTTGAGGTATCTGGGTACACCGATGCAAGTTTCCAAACCGACAAGGACGACTTCAAGTCGCAATCGGGGTACATTTTTTGTTTGAATAACGGAGTAGTGAGCTGGAAATCTTCCAAGCAAGATACTGTTGCCGATTCAACAACAGAAGCAGAGTATATCGCTGCGTCGGAAGCAGCAAATGAGGCAGTTTGGATCCGAAAATTCCTAATCGGATTAGGAGTAGTTCCGTTAGCAGCTGAGCCCGTGCCATTGTATTGTGACAATAACGGGGCTATAGCACAGCTAAGGAACCGAGGTCTCATCAACGATCCAAGCATGTTCTTCGGCGTTACCATCTGATTCGGGAGATTATACATCGTGGCGATGTAAAAGTCGAGAAGGTCGCATCGGATGACAACATTGCAGATCCGCTGACGAAAGATGTTCTTCAGCATTTGTTTGAACGACATATACATAGTTCAGGTATTAGATGCTTGAGTGACTGGCTATAGGCCAAGTGGGAGATTGTTAGACATTATGACCCATAGCGTCACTGTTTTGTAAATGATATTGTATTATTGTACAAAATTAACTATGTGATAATGAAATTGCCTTTTGCCGTTTTGTAAATTATTTACTTTGATATATTAATGGCAAAAGTCCATATGATTAGTTCCGTATTGAGATGATATGAGACAGTATCAATATAAAAGGTTTAATCATTAAATATCCCTAGTCGGAGTATTATCGAGATCGGACATCGATAATGCGGATAGACTAGTATTGCACTTGTGCACGTTGTGATGGCACAACGGCATAGTTCTCATATATTTAAGTATTGGATACTTATGCAAGTGCGATAGGAGGTTGTGTTTTACCGATGGTACGGAAAACAGCTTCGCTCTGGATAGACCCCGCGGAATCCCATTGATAGTATGTCTGCGTGTCTATGGGAGGCCGCATCAGGGTAGGTGTATATGGTCTTAACCTGAGACTTGCATCGCTAGTACTTGCGACAATCGGTAAACTTTGGTTTTGGTGGTTCGGGGCTTTAACCGGTTCTATGTACGCCTCTTCTGGGTTTATCGAGAATCGTAGTGTACTGGATGTGATGTCAAGATGGAAGTATCACTTCAGACATATGGAGATGATGATCACGCAGGATACAGAACTAGTACTCTATAAAAGTTGCAACCGTCGGGACAATATGACCAGGTCAGGATTGTCCGATTTAAAGAGACTAGTTGTTTGATGTCCGATATATGTTTCGTACGGGGCAGACACATTTCCAGCCCCAGGCCTAACATGTGATCGTCCGATACTGGATTGATGTACGCGATACTACGGTATACAACGCTTGATAAAGATCTAATATTCCAATAAGAATATTTCTGGAGAATTGGGTAGGCATGGCGCTTTGCTAGAAGCCAACCTTGTCTTGTAAATCGGTAAAAACGTAGTACGAGGTACGTACGTGTTCGGATTATCCAACGACCGTATTTACTGCCAACATATCCAGAGATCTCTTGGGTCGCTTCCTGAAGATTCACCTATGATGTTTGATTCGAAATTTATTAATCTTGGATAATTACGGAGAAACCTTTATCTTGGATAAAATGCATAATTAGGAGAGAGAACGATTAATTTGGAATTAATCGATAAAATAATATATTCGATATATTAAACGAAATTAGATTTCGACGCAGAATTAAAATCGGATTTTAATTCGGGCAAACGAATTAATTTAGAATTATTCGTTAGCGATGTGAATAGTAATTTCGCTAGGTATAATTATTTAATTTACGTCGCGACGGAAATTCGTTAATTCAGAATTAGCGAAACCGAGCCCGAAAGTGTTTGCGGACACATTCGTATTTTGAAACGAGTGGGACCCACAAATCACATCGCGAAGTCTCATCACTTGACACGACTAGTTGATGGATGTATCTAGTCACCTTTATTGGATGATACATTGTCACTATTCTCAATGTAAGTAGGTGAGGCCATTTAAGGCTTTTTTGGAGGGAAAACTTTTTCACGTTTTTGGAGGGATTTTACCAAATATTTTTGGTAATTGTTATCTCATCATTCACGGTTTTGGAAACAAAAAAGGAGAAAACAAAAGAAAACCAAAAGCCTCTCTCCCCTTTTCTTCTTGCTCACGCCGTGAGCTTCATTTGGGCAAGAAAAATTGTTTTTCATCTTCTCCATTTTGCTAGCACAATGAAGGATCAAAGAGGTGATAGGGAAACAACCTTGGAGCCTCTGAATACTTGAAGACTTGAAGCTTCTATCCCTTTTGCTCTTGGCCGAAAGTTTCCACCTTGAAGACTCAAGGATTTTCTTCATCTCATTTTTCATCACAAGCTTTGTAAGTATGATTCCGCCATGCTTCAATCTTTGCATGTATAATCATGTGTTTCATTGGCTTATACTTTCTTTGGGACTAAAATATATAAACTACAATTGGGAAGTGTCACTGCATATGAATATATCAACATAGTTCCTGGTCAAGATTTGCTAACACGGGTCGGTTAGTCAAATCCCTTGAGACCAGTACATGTCGTATATCGAGACTTGGTCCGATGGTTTATCCCAATGAACCATGAGTCTATGGAGACTCGTATAGACGTGTAGGGTTTATAATGGATAACACTGAACGACTCACCGAAGATTCTTAATGGATGGTACACCAACGTCAATAAGAATCTTCTCGGATTGAGTAGCATAGTGGTCCTTCGACTTGAGACCAACTGTGGATGTATGAGAACATCCTCCACACTTAGATGGCAGTCACGTCACCGATCTATTAGATCATACCTCCGCCTGTTCGTTGGGTGTGGATCGATCCTCAGGATATCCTGTGTGTGTCAAGATAGGATCCATCAGTTCCTGGTACAGAGCATAGGTAGTCCATAATATTTAGCAGTCTGTTAAATATGTGGCCACATTATACATCGGAAGTAAGTTCCGAGTGTTTTTTAGAGATTGCTAATAGATACGTCGACGAGATATACCTATAGAGATTTGACGTTCACATCTATATCTCTGGGATTATCTGGATACCTGTGACGGAGGATTATACGTATGCAATGACCTCGACCTGTATGATTCAGCTAGTTTATCTGTGATCGTCATAATCTACGGGTGGATATTATGCACATGAAATTGGATTTCGTGATAGATATACCTGAATCTAGAGAGTCTCAATAATGAAACATACTCGTAGAGCACTAGAGCACATTTATGAATAATGATAATTATTTATAAATCATTTAATCGTTAAAAATGAAAATACATGCGAACGGGCCGAACCGTCATTTCCTAATTAATGTGTATTTGTATTTAATATATGATATTATTAATACACATTAATAAATAGTCAAATAAAGGTATTTGACATATATAATTAATATATGTATTTGAGATATTTAAAGTAAATATAATACATATGTTGACGGCTGATTTTGGTCTCAGGGGCAATAAGGGAATATCACTCCCGAGACTAATCCTCCTTAATAGTGAATTTGTTTGGTTTATGGGGACCAAAAGCAAATTTAGCAAAAGACATAAATGCACCATTCAACAAGAGATTTAACGTGGTTCGGTGGATCCTTGGTCCGACCACGTCCACGGGCACAAAAATGATGATACTTTTTATTGCTCAAATACGCTTCTCGGGTCTCTTCTTTGTTTT